>SOZI01000040.1:127371-140972 GCA_006352295.1 Rhodotorula diobovata | reverse complement strand
AAAGGGGCTCGAGCGCCGAGGAGCAGAGGGAGAGACGAACGGCGCACTCTGACCGAGCTGGCGGGGACACAGGTGTACTCCCGGCTGCAGGACTGACCTCTGGACGCTCGGGAGCACTGGCAAGGACGTGTCGGAAGAGCGGGGGCTCAAGGCGCCCAGTCGGTTCGCACTCGGCGCAGAGAGCAGCAGGTACGACGGATCCGGGGCCGCCCGCGCGCGCGTTTGCGGTCAGCGACGGTCCAAGGCTTACCTGACGTCTGTTGTCTTGGCAAGGACTTGGGCGAGGGACGAGGCAAAGGAGGGACGAGGGAACGAGGCGAGTCGGAGTTGAGAAGGTTGGTCTACTGAAGAGAGAGAGCGACGAGTTCCTATAGGGAGGGGAACGGGGAGGATGTCTAAGCAAGCTCGGAATGACGAGAGTGGCGAGGAGCGACAAAGAGATGGGAAGGAGTCCGAGGGGGAGGAAGCGAGGGAGTGGTAAAGAGAGGGGACTAAGGCCCGAGCACTCCTCCGAGTCCTGCTTCGTCCTGCTCCGTCCGCTCAGCTGAAGCGCCCTTGAGCCGATAACGTCTGCACCTGTATGCCGAAAGGCTTTAGAAGTCACTCACGTGGCCACGAAGTGTCGAAGGGCGTGCGGGGCTGTTCCGCGCCAGGAAAGGTGGTGGACGGACGGAAGCGGGCTGGTACGTGGACTTGTCAGCATGTTCTCGCTGCTGCTTCCATCAAAGTCTTCGTAGCTCAGTTGGTCAGAGCGTCCGACTGTTAAATATTGCACTTAGTATTGCACAGTCGCCATCGGGAGGTCGACAGTTCAAACCTGTCCGAGGACGATCCTTTTGCGACTCTCCGAGCCTTTACGAGGCTTGGAAGACATCCATCTAGCCTTTGCAAGTCGAGGGGAGTGGAGTGGGGTCGAGTAGGGTCGAGTAGGGTCAAGGAGGCCCGTGCGAGCCTGCTTCTCCCTCCCGGCACGCGTCAGGCGACAAGGGCCCCTTTTTTTGTCTTGTACCGGCTTATTGTGAGAGCTTACTCGAGCGAGCTGTCGAACGAGCGGGCGACAGACGTCGAGTCGGGCCCGTGAGGGCTCGAGAGAGCGCGGCGCCTTCTGCCCGCCCTCACTGGCGTCAAGCCCACTCGGCCCGTCTTTCGCAGCTTCCGTGCCCTCCTTTGACCTTTGTAATCTCGACTTGCGCTGCCTCGAGAGCGTAGCAGGTCGTGCGAGGGCTGTCAGAGGAGCGCAGACTGGGCCCCACAGCTGCGAGGCAGCGTGCAACCCCCAGATCGACGTCCCTTGCTCTCGTCCTCTCAAACCGCGCCCTTGGAGCGAGTCTGACGCTCATGTGCCAAGCAGACTCGTCAATTTGCAACCGGGGGTGAGTTCAAACGGTCCCTCACCCGTCCACCTCGCTCGGACCCCTGACTCTTGCGCCGCGCGGGTAGCGCTCCTTTGGCGGTACGTGTTGACGGTTCTCCTGCATTGGACTTGCTCTCACATTCGGTCTGGTGCGCACCGCTCACAGGGGCAGGTCGCGAGAAAAAAGGGCAAAGACGGGCCCTGTGCGGCACGAGTGCAGAGTCGAGGAGAGTGCCGCTGGCGAGCAGGGTGCAGCTGATTGCGCCCTAACAGCCTTCGATCACCGCTCACAGCACCAAGAGCCCGTCGAAGGGACCCTGTGGTCCACGCTTCGCGATCACGCTTTTTACGCGCCCCATCGCACCCTCGCTCGCGGCGGCAGCTTTGCTCGCCATGGTCCCGAGCCGTCTGTGTGCGGTTCAGGCGTCTCAGCGCCGCACGGCGCACATTCTCCCATTTTTTGAACAGCAGACTATCCAAGAAGATAGGGGCACTTGCGAGACCGTGTGCACCGACAGCTCGCGCCTCCGCTCGCGTCTTGCCGTGCAAAGCACTCTGGCTCTCGCCCGGTGCTTCGAAAGCACGCTGTGCCCAGTCGACTGCTCTCAAAGTCACTCGAGACCTCGACAAGGTATCCCCGCGCAGAACACCGTGCGTCTCGTCACGAGGAGACAGGAGAAGCCAGGGTCCGTCCGCTCGAGCGAGTTGGTGCACGTGGCCGTTTTCTGCTGCTGGCCAAGCAGGTCAGCCGTGTCCTGAGGCACACACTGCAGCCGTTGACGTGTCAGCGCCGGGGCGAGTCGCGAACGTGACGAACGAGAGAGGCGTGCACAGCTCGCTCGGACCTCGGGCCTTCGTGCCCTTGCCCGACGCATTACAACGTCGCAGGCCGTCGAGCCCGCGCTCGCAGTGGCGCTACTTGGGCAGTGCACACAGCGTTGACGGCCCGCTCGCTTCTACGGAAGACGTGGGGACAGGAGCCGCCTGGAGGAGGCGAGTCTCTTTTCGGTCGCCAACCCCCGGGTCACGGCGCGCGCGGTGTCGGTCGCTGCCTTTCTGCCAGCCCATCCCATCGGGAGAGGCAAGAGATGGGTCAAGCAGACGAGCAGCCACACGAGCTACGAGGTCGTGCACGGGCAGTTTGCGCCCCCGAGGACCGCGGCCGGCGGCCTGAGTAACCAGACAGCGGGATTGGGACGCCAGAAAGCACCACCGGATCAACCAAGCCCCCCGCTTAGCTCAGTTGGAAGAGCGCAAGACTGTAATCGGCTTCTCTCGTTTATCTTGAGGTCCCTGGTTCGATCCCGGGAGCGGGGATTCCCTTTTGCCGCCCCTCGGTTGTGCGCCTCCCCCTTGATTCCTCTTCTTTTGCAGGGCCCTCCCGCCGTGACCTTTAGCGAAGGAGCTCAGGGCCGCCCTGACACCCTGGCGCCACGGTGAGGGACCGCCGACGTCGACACCGGCATCAGCTCCTCCTCGAGCTCTCGCTGCAAGGGTCACAGGGCACTCTTGTGTCTGCTGCACCAGGCTTCTGTCGACTGCCATCGGACAGCTTTGCTGCTGTCAGACTGGCCGCGGGGTTCATGCGAGCCACATCAGGATCCGCCTCGACGCCGACCCGCTCGAGCCTCTCCTTGTCCTCGACGCGGCGAGCTCTCTGTGGGCCCCCCGAATTCGAGCGTCTCTGTGCCGGATGGTCTCACCTTCAAATGCAGCAGACGTGCCATCGCTCCAGGCTAAACAGTTCTTGCGGGCTAGACCTCGCACCCGTGCACGGCCCCGCGCGAAGGCCACTCCCGTCAAGCGCCTCCCTGTTCTCTCCAAGGAAGCAGAGCGTCTCGCACACCTGCTTCGTCGCTAGGGCGCCTCGAGGCCAGTCACTCGGTCACGGGAAAAAGGAGGGGCGAGCGCCCCTCCCCCCCTCCCCCCGACAAGCTGTCTGCTCTTGGGTCGGGTGACAACCGCTCGTGGCCGTCACTTCCTTCTAAGGGACCTGCCGCTCTGGCACAGTGACCTGCGCGGACGCTTCAAGTACTCGATGCTCACCCTGGGGTTGTTCACGGAGGCGGAACGCAAACCACCGAAGCGCGAGCCAGTCAGCCGCGCTTCTCGGTCCCTGCGTCCTGGCTTCCTGTCCCTCTTTCGCGAGGAGCGCTAGACACGAGAATCCATGGTGCATCTCACAGAGATAGATACGAGTACCGCAATACCCGTCACCGAATCGAGCGGGCGAGCGAGCAGAAGCGAGGCCTCAACCTACCCTCCCCTCGCACGGTCCGCTCACCTCGAGAGCGTCGCCCGAAGGACATCTCGAGGTGGACCCGGCTCGCTTCTCTTCGTCAAGTTGAGCGGCGTCGAGATGACCACGAGCCACCGTGACCGGCGGAACCCTCTCTTGGCGCGCCTCGCGGGCCTCACATGCGCTCTCCTCGCTCGCTCGCTGACTCGTGCGCACACCGTCCCGGCCGAGTCGATGACTGTGGGAACCGCTGTATTTTCAAGTAGAGACGAGAGAGTCACACACACGCACACGCCGCCGTCCTCCCCCCTCCAAGCGTTGACCGCAGGGGGGGTCCACGACCGTGCCGCCGAGCGCCGCTGCGCGCAGGCGCGCGCGCCTCAGACGTTGTAGTTCGACGCCGAGACGTTGCCGCCACTGTCAGTCCAGTCGACGTGGATGTCCTCACCGACCTGGTCTGTGGGCGCGAGAGAGAGAAATCAGCTTCGAGGTCTCCCGCATCCCTGCGCGAGAAGATCAGGTCTGGACACGTCGACGCACACTTGTCGTTGGCGGACTCGCGGAGGACACGGAAGGTGTGAGCTCTGAAGAGTCGCGCTGCGCCTGCCAAACGAGGTGGGAGAGGCACAGTGCGGCAGCCTTCGAAGAAGGACTGGGAAGGCCGTCGCGTCGCCGTCGGCTCGGCCCTTGCAGAGATGCCAGCGGGCGAGGAGGGAGCGTAGCTATGCATAATAGCCTACTCGCAAGCGATCACCTAGCAGGCGAGGACGAGCGCGGTCTGCCTCGTCGACGAGGTCGCGGTCAGAACGCCGGACGCGCCCTCGAGCGCTGCGCAGCAAGCGGACGACAGATGAGGACCGGGCAGGTGCTCAGCACGTCGGCGACTCTTCGAGCTGTCGACGAGCCAGCTGCGACGCGCGAGCGGAGATACGGCGACGCCGACTCGAGCTCACTGCGGGCCGCTCCTCGGAGGGGAACCAGGTGCAGAGCTGGCGCGAGCTCTGGCAGCAGAGCGTCGTGAAGGATCGAGCCGGGTGTCGCACGAGAGCAAAGAGCAACGTCGCGATTGGGACAGGGCCCGGGGCGGCGAGCGCAAGGGCCCCGCGGGTGTGAATGCTCGCCCCTTTTGTCGCGCGCGCCACGACGATTCGCGCGTTGTTGGCCAGCACGCACCGCTCATCCCCTCCTCACTCGTTCGCCCGACTGCTTCTGGCCTGCTGCTCCCTGCGCACGCATCTGTTCCCTCTCAGCAGTCACCTTCAACGAGCTCGCACGCGTCCCCCCGCCCCTCTCCCACCACCATGGCCGCCGCGCGAGGAGACTACACTCGCGTCCCCGTGGACGACAGCGTCGAGCTCAAGAATGCCCAGCAGCGCTCCCAGTCGCCGCAGCCCAGGTCTCCTGCACCTCGTAGCGGGGATGAACCGCCCGCCAGCCGCGCCATGGTGGTCTTCTCGGTCGGGTTCTACCTGGTGGCTGCCATCGTCGTGCGTCCCCTCCCCTCACCCTCTGCTCCAGGACGGGCACGATCGTTGCTCTGCACAGCCTTGAAGGATGTACACAGAGGCTGTGCAAGGTCCTGCCACGCATCAGATGCGTTTGCCGCCTGCGAGGCTCGAAGCTCGCGCCCTCACCCACCCTCCTCGGAAGCACGTCGGCTAACTTCTGCACTCGCCCTGGCACCTTGACACGCCTCGCAGATGATCATGGTGAACAAAGTGGGCCGCGATGTCAATGTCCGTCTGCGTGGAGCGAGCTGACCCTGTTCCCCTCGCCCCTCGCCCGCTCGCAGTGGGTCCTCAACAAGATCCAGGTGCGTCCGCTGACCTCGCACACGGCCGAAGCATGGCTCGAGCTAACTCGGACGCATCTGCACAGATTCCCTTGTTCTTCCTCTTCTGCCAGCTGGGCATCGCCGTCATCCTCTTGCAGCTTTGCGCACTCTTCGGTGCGCCCCGTCTGCTTTCTCCACCCCAACCAGCTCGAGCTCATGCGCAAGTTTGCCAACAGGCTACATGAAGCTCCCACGAATCGACGTGACTGCTTGCAAAGGACTGTGGCCCCTAATCGCGTGCAACGTTCTCGGCCTCGCCTTCAACACCTACTGCCTGCGTGCGCCCCTTCCCCTCCCTGGTCTGCACCTGCACCGCCCGCTGACCCCATCTCGGTCTCGCAGAATATGTCGACGCCTCCTTCTACGTGAGTCCCGAAACCGGTCTCGGCTCGTTCGCGCGTCTCGCTGACCCCACCTCGGCATGCCCGACAGCAAATCGCTCGCGGCCTCGTCCTCCCATTCACCGTGTTCTTCTCGTGGTACCTCCTCGGCTCCAAGTCGTCGCGGCCGACGCTCATCGCCATCGTCATTGTCTGCATCGGCTTCGCGTTCGGCGTTTCGGGCGAGATCCACACGACCTTCCTCGGCACGATGCTCGGCGTCGCGTCTTCCGTCACGACCGCCGTGCACGCCATTGTCGTCAAGCGCAGTCTGGGCGTCGTCAGCGGCACGCTTGACCTCGCCTACTACTCGAACTTGCTGTCGGCCATCGTCATCGCGCCGTTTGTCATCCTCAGCGGCGAGATTTGGGTCGTCTTTGACATGCTCGTCGGCAACGGCGAGGCAGGCGAGGGCTTTGGCACTTTTATGACGGGCGCGGCTGTCACGGTGCGCTTCCTCCCAATGCAGCCGACACCAGCTCGTCGCGCCAGGAGCTGACCTTGCGGCCTCGTCCAACACAGGGCGTCTTCGGCTTCCTCATCTGCATCGCCGGCTTCCTTTCGATCAAGGTCACGTCGCCCATTTCGCACATGATCTCTGCGGGTGCGTTGCGTCTCACCTGGATAGTCCCCCGCCGCGACCCGAGCTGATCATTCGCCCGCTCCGTCCAGCTGTCCGCGGCGTGCTCCAGACCTTCCTCGGCGTCTGGGTGTTTGGCGACGTCATCTCCTCGTGCGTTGTCTCTAGTCTCCCTTGAGCGACATTGGACTGATCTGGCCTCACCTCTCGTGCAGCGGTCGCGGCTTCGGAATCGCCTTCATCCTGACGGGCTCGATCTACTACGTCTGTGCGTTTGACCGGGCACTCTCTCACGTGTCATCATACGACACAACTGACGCGATTACCTCCGCACAGACACGAAGTCGACCGAGCAGGCCGCGCCCCGGCCGCCGGCAACGCCCTCGCAGCAGCCGGCGCTCCCTCAACACCACCGCCCGTCGGTCGTGTCTGCTGGCCAGACGCCCGGCATGGCGTACGTCGCAAGCATGGGCTTGCCAGACGAGGAGAAGAACCGTCACGCAGCGTGAGCGACCGGCGAGTCGCTGCTCGTTCCCCCTTCCTTTTTCTCTCCACTCGCCGTCCCTTTCCTCTCGCTGTGCTCCCCCTCCCTTTTGCTGTTGCGCACGCATTACTCCACCTTATCGTCTCCACTCTAGAGCTGCGAATGCACCCATGGACCCTGTCAAGCGAAGCCAGAATTGACGTCCATATGCATGTGGCGTGCCGAAGGGCTTGCGACTCTGGCCGGCACGCGCCGGCCGACGAGGCGGTGCAGCGGCGGCGGCGAGAAGGCGGGGCCGTCCCTCGTCCCGTCTCTCTCCTGCCACTCGTTGCTTGCGCCTTCTCAGCGTGCTGTCTACTGCAGGATGAGGCCGCCGCCTACGCTGCTCGCCTCCTTTAAGGAGGTGCGCCTTGCTCGCCCGCTTCTCAACTTCCGCCACCCGACTCGCCTGAGGCTGACCCTCCTCTGTATTCCTCGCACGCAGGTGCTCAGCCGCTCGGCCGTCACACAGACAAAGGGCGGAGCCAGCAAGCTCGTCCGCCCCTCTCTCAAGTTCCAGCGCCCGATTCACCCTGGCGCCGGCGCCCGTCGCCATGCCTCGTCCGCCGCGCACCCGACCTCGTGGCGCGCTGCCGTAGACTCGTTCGTCGAGTCCATTTACGCCGGGACGTTCAGTGCCATCCGCGCGAGCGCCCCCGTCCGCCAAGGCCCCTACTCGTCCGCGCGCCTCGCCCCTCGTGCTGTGCCCGTCTCCCGCCCCGCCGGCCGCCCACTCTCGTCGGCCGCGCGCGCGCGCTTCGGCCCTTCGCCGCGCCCTCACGCCGGACACTCGACCCCGCTCACGGCGCATGTCGGGCTCGGCGCAGCGCGGACGTTCTCGTCGTCTGGGTTTGCCGTCTTTGACAACGTCGTCCGCAATGCGCCGCTCGCGCTGCGTGCGCTCGGCGACCAGCTCGGTGACGGCGGGATCGACCGCCGCAAGTGGCGCGCCGACACGGCGGGGATCCGGCGCGCAGCGAGGACGGCGGTCAAGGGCAAGGGCAAAGCACCCGCTGGCTTCGACGCCCTCGCGGACAAGAAGCGCGAGTTTGCGCGCTTCTTCGCCGCCGCCGGTGCCGTCGAGACGCAGGCGGACGTTGAGCAGGCCGCCACCGAGCCTGTCACGCTCGTCCTTGCCATCGACCCGGACTTTGACCTCGCCGCCCCCTCGACGTCGACCTCGGACCCAGCCTCCTTCCGCGTCCTGTCCGCCTCGGCGCTCGACTCGTTCGCGTCCATCTCGTCGGCCTACTCGTCCCACGCGCACCACCTCCGCGTCATCGTCAACCGCCTCTCGGCGGCAGGCCTGCTCGACCCCGAAGTGCGCGCCTCGACCGAGGTGGGCATCGCGCCTGCCGGGTCCGAGCACGCGGGGCGGCGCGTGTGGCGCATCGTCTTCCACGACGGGTTCGTGACGCGCTCGCGCGTCGAGAGCGTCGTCCGCGGCGACCCCGATGCCGACGACGCTGCGGGCGCCGCGGGGTCCAGCGCCGCGCCCGCGTGGGCAGAGAAGGTCCGCGAGTGGAACCGCCACAGCGCTGTCGCTGCGGGCGAAGGCGACTGGTGGTGGCTCCTCGGCGGCGAGACCTCTCCCTCGTCGCTTGAGCCGTCTTTCATCGCCGACGACGAGGCCGCAGCGCTCGACTCGCCCGCGTCGTTCCCGCTCTCGCCGGCGACGCACTCCTCTGCGTCGTCGGCCGCGTCCGAGGACAGCAGCAATGATGCGTTCCTCGTCGACGCGGCGCACGCGCTCGCCATCGCCGAGACGTTTGTCCTCCCCGACCCGTCCTTCTCCTCCTCGGCGCCGTCGTCCGTCATCAGCGAGGACGAGCAGGTGCACTTGCCGTGGGCGACCTGGACGTTCGACTCGGCAGTCCCGTCGTCTCAGTCGACCGTTTCGCTGCTCGACCTCGACGCGGCTGGAGATGGCGACGGCGTGGCCCTCGACCCGGCTGCGAGCGTCTGGGCCGACGGGAGCGACTCGTCCTCCTGGGGCAGCGAGGCCGGGAGCATGGCAGTGCTGGGAGCGGACGAGGGCGTGAGGGGGTTCTTGCGCGAAGTCGAGGTCGAGTTGGGCGCGAGGGGTGCGGCGACTTGGTGATGTGGTTCGACTGTAGTCTCTTTCTGTGCTTTGTCTCCTCTCGTCTCGTCGAAACACGCCATCCGTCTCCATGGTCTGTTCCCACGCACGCCGAACCGAATGAGAAATGAGAACAAGCACAGCGTTACACGACAGCCGCGCGAGGCACCCGCCCCTCGGCCCAGCGCATTCACCGCCCCCTGCTGCCCCACCCGCCATCCGCGGGCGCCTGCCTCCCACCACCACCGCCGCCCCCACCGTACCCACCGCCCCGCTGCGGCGGCGGCGGCCCCCCGGGCCCGCCAAACTGCCTGTCCGGGTGCACGAAGCCCCTCCCTCCTCCTCCACCGGCAAGGTGCGGCGGCGGCGCACGGCCCCCGGCGTCTGCGCCGGCACCACCCGCGAGGCGCAGCCTGTCGGGGTGGACGAACGCCTTGCCTCCTCCTCCTCCTCCTCCGCCTCCGCCTCCTCCGGGGGCGCCGCTGCGCGGCGGAGGCGACGGCGAGCGCCTCCTTGCGGGCGGGGGCGAGCGCGAGCGCGAGTACGACGGAGAGCGGCGGCGGCGCGCTGCAGGGGGCGGCGAGCGGCTGCGGCTGCGGCTGCGGCTGCGGCTGTACGACGGCGAGCGTCCGCGGCGTCGCGGCGCGGGGGAGCGGGACCTCGAGCGCGAGCGCGACGGCGAGTAGCGCCTCCGCGCGGGCGGCGAGCGGCTGCGGCTCGGGCTCCTCCTCCTGCCCAGGCTGTCCGCGCGACTGTCGTCCGACCTCGCGCGGCCGCGGCGCGGCGGCGGCGTCCGGCTGCGGCTGCGCGAGTCGCGGCTGTCGTACGACACTGAGCGGCTGCGCGACCTCGGGGCGCGGCGGGCGGGCGCGCGGCGCGACGAGCGGCGGCGCGAGTCGTCGGACGAGTAGTCGGACGACTCGGACAGGGTCGACGACGAGAGCGACGACGACGAGTCCGAGTCGGACGAGGTGGCGCCTGCGGCTTCGAGCTGGCGGCGCTGCTCCATCTGCGGGCGGGCGCGAAGGGGGACCGTGTCAGTCACGAACCGGCCGACACGCGAGAGAGGGGGGCGCACCATGAGGGCCGGCGCGCGCTTGAGGTGCTCGCGCATGTTCTCGGTGACGGCGCCCAGGCCGATCGAGGTGAAGAAGTTGATCGAGAAGCGCGTGTCCTTTGGGTTGTTGAGCGGGAAGATGTGGCCGAGGTAGGCGGCGAGGCTCTCGTCCTTGAAGCGCTCGACGAGGTTCTTGAGGCCCATGCCCTCGGTCATCTCCTGGAACATGATCTTGACAAAGATGCGCGACGACGACGTCGTGTCGTCCTCGTTCATCTTGACCGCGTCGAGGACCGTCCACGACAGGGCGTCCGTCATGAGGAGGTGCCCGAAGAAGCGCGCAATGTTGCGCAGCCGGTTCGTCTCGTACCGGTGGATCGTCGCGTAGTAGTTGATGAAGCACTGCTCGTACGCGATGGCCCACTTCTGGTGCAGTTTGCAGAAGCGCTCGCCCATGAGGCCGTAGAACTTGCTGAACGTGCGCTCCTGCGAGCAACACTCGATGACCATGTTGCACAGCTCGCCCTGCAGGTGTGGCGTCGGGGTCAGCGGCACGCCCGAGACGGGAGACGGGAGAGGAAGAGACCAATGACGCACCTCCTGGCCGTCGGCAATGTCGAGCTTGAGGAGCTTGTGCGTCGCCTCCTCAAAGTCGAGCGCCGACATGATGGTGAGGTAGATGGTCCTGCGCAGGTTGACAATGTTGGCCCCGGTCTGGTCGTGCACGTCGACCGTGCCGTCGGCCTTGATCCCGTCGTCAACGTCGTCGCTCTCGTCGCCGCTCGCGCCCTCCTCCGTGTCGCCCTCGGAGCCCGAGCCGCCCTCGTCGTCCTCGTCGTCCGAGCCGAGGATCTCGTGCTTGATCTCGGCGTAGGCGGCCTCGTTGGCCTTGTACTCGGGGTCGACCTTGAAGACGTCTGCGAGACGAGGTGGGACTCGGGCGTCAGCACCTGCTTTGGGGGCGACGCACACACACTAGCGGGGGAACACGGCGCACTGAGCATCTCCTGCACCTGAACCTCGTCGTCGAGCGAGATGCGGTGCGTGATCATGTCCTCCTCCTCGACGAGGTCGAGGCCCTCGGGGATGACGGGGTTGTCCTTGAAGCGGTCCTTGCGGACCTGGAACAGGACCTCGACCATGTACTGCACGCGCTTGTCGATGTTGCTCTCGTTGAGGATGGTGCGGAACCGGTCAAAGATGCCGTTGTTGGCGCGCGCAGAGTGCTCGGCGAGGAACGCGCCGACCTCGCGCATGAACGAGACGGCGATCTCGACGCTGTCGTCGGTCGGGCGCTCGAGGAGGAGGACGAGGACCTGGAGGGCGAGGACCTCGTGCGCGACTTGCTGGTTGACGAGCTGGGCGAGGAACGTGGTCGTCGCCGTCATGGTCGGCTTGTCGTTGCGCTTGAAGCTGCGGCGGAACTGGTGGATGAGGCGGTGGAGGAGGAGCTCGCCGATCTGGGGCAGCTTGGTGTTGACGATGGCGACGAGCGAGGCAAAGATGGGCGTAAAGGGGAGCGACGAGGCCTGGGCGCGCATGAGCGAGCGGACGAGGAGGCCCTTGCCGCGGATCAGGTTCTCGCCAAAGAGCTGTCGGCGTTTCGATGGGTCAGTCCCGTGTTCTACTGATGCGAGTCACGTCCAAGGAGGAGAGGGGCGCACCTCTGGAACGATGAGCTTGATGTTCCCCGTGTTGACCTTGTTGACGAGGCCGTTGATGCTCTTCCGGAGGGCCTCCCAGGTGAGGCGCTGGTACTCGTCCGAGGCCTCGTCCTGCTGAGCCTGCTCTGCCATCATGGCGCGGAGGCGGTGGGGCGGGATGTAGGCTCCGCCGGCGCGCGTGTTGGCCATGCGCTTTGCCTCGACGGCGGGGTCGACGCGGGGCTTGGGGACGAGCTGGGCGAGGTCGCCGGCAGCGTCTTGCTGAGCGAGCATCTGGCGCTGGCGTTCCCTGCGGCGTTGCGGGTCATTGTCGTTGATGCGGGGGAGGGCGATGTGGGCGGCGGCGGCGGCGGCGGCGGCTGGCGGGGGCGAGTCGGGACGGGCGCGGCGAGCGGGCGGGGAAGGGGAGCGAGAGGCGGGCGAGCTGTGTGTGTGCGTGTCGTTCAAGCGTGTCAGCTGTGTGTCCTGTGACACGCCTGGGCGTGTGCTGACGAGGGGAGGGAGGGGGGGGGGGGTGTGACTTGCCGTTTGCGCGGGTTGCGAGGGGACGCCGAGGCGGGGTGAGGCGAGGGTGATCCGTCCCTGTGTGGTGGGCTGTGTGGTGGGCTGTGTGGTGCGCTCATGGTGCCTAGATTGAGCCGAGAGGGAGAGAGAGAGCGAGGAGCGAGGCAAGGCGAGGACGAGGAGCGAGGCGACGACCATCTCGCCCTAGAGAGCCTCGCCCACCACTTGCACAACGAGTGCGACTTGGGTCATGTGGGCAACCGCCTTCAGGTACACCCTCATCCCACCCGGCCACGTCCAACTGCCCCGCGAGCTCACCTCTTGCCTCCCACAGCCTCGCCTTCGCAGGGTGGTACTCAGCCCTGTGGAGCGTCTTTCTCCTCGGGTACAGGACCGCGTGCGTGACAGTCACCGTCGCACTCACTCCAGGGGAAACGCACTCTGAGCCCCCCCCCTCTTCCCCCTCGCAGCCGCAAACGCTACGCCCGCCTCCCCACCTCTGACCTCCCTCCGCCGCCTCTCGACCCCGCCTCGGCACCAGGCGTCTCGATCCTTCGCCCCTTGCGTGGCCTCGACTGCAACCTGTACGAGAACCTCGAGGCGTCCTTCCGCCAGGACTACCCCAACTTTGAGCTCCTCCTCAGCGTCGCCGACGAGGCCGACGCCGCCATCCCCATCGTCCGCCAGCTGCAGCAAAAGTACCCGCACGTCGACAGCGAGCTCCTCGTCGGACAAGAGCCGGTCGGCGTCAACCCAAAGATCAACAACCTCATCCGCCCGTACCGCCAAGCCAAGCACGACCTCCTCTGGGTCCTCGACTCGAACGTCCTCACCTCCCCGCAGTGCCTCTCTCGCTCCGTCCCCTTGTTCTCGTCCTCGGACGACCCCAAGCACCCGATCGGCCTCGTGCACCACCTCCCCTTTGCCGTCTACCCAGACGCCCAACTCGGCAGCCGCGTCGAGCAGGTCTACCTCTGCTCGACCCACGCCAAGATGTACCTCGCCATCAACCGCGTCGCCGTCGCGTCGTGCGTCACGGGCAAGTCGTGCCTGTACCGCAGGTCGGACCTCGTCCGCGCGTCGCAGCTCAAGCGCCAGCGCGGCAAGCTCCCGCTCCCGCCCCCGGGCGTGACGGACGAGCCGGGCCTCGCCGCCTTCGGCCAGTACCTCGGCGAGGACAACGAGATTGGCGTCGCGCTGTGGGAAGAACTCGGCCTGCGCCACACCATGGGGACAGAGGTGGCGGGCAACGCCGTCGGCAGCATGTCGTTCCAAAAATTCTTCCGCCGCCGCGTGCGGTGGATCCGCGTCCGCAAGTACATGGTCCTGTGCGCTTCTCTCCACCCCCTTGTCGCCCCTCCCGCCGTGCAACGACGCCCTGACCCC
>SOZI01000040.1:36028-127287 GCA_006352295.1 Rhodotorula diobovata | reverse complement strand
CCCCCCGCCCCGCGTTCGCAGCGCCTCGACCCTCGTCGAGCCCCTCACCGAGTCGCTCCTCTCAGGCCTCCTCGGCGCCCTCGCCTTCTCGCACCTCGTCGGCCTCCCCCCGCTCGTCTTCCTCCCCCTGCACCTCACAGCGTGGTACCTCCTCGACTCGGCCCTGTACCGCTCCCTCGTCCCCTCCTCCCCGGCCCTCTCGACCCTGACCCGCCCGCCCGCACACGACGGGCCCTCGGCGTCGTACCTCTCGGCCTGGGCCGCGCGGGAGGTCCTCGCCCTCCCCGTGTGGGTCTTTGCCATGCTGGGCGACACGGTCTCGTGGAGGGACGACGGCGTCGTGTTCCGCGTCAAGCGCGACGGGAGCGTCAGGGCGCTCCGCGAGGGGGAGCGCGAGGCGTGGGTCGAGAGAGCGTGGGCGCGCGTCGTGGCGAGGTGGGAGGGTGGGCGCAACAAGGGGTATGTCGAGCTCAGTCCGGACGACGTCGAGGCGAGGGCGGCGGGACATGCAGAGGTGGCGTGAAGGGCCGTGTCGCCACTCGTATAGAAGCTCTCGTTCACTCGTGATAGACAGACAGCGGGCATGTGTGCAAAGAGTCCTGTGCATGTGTGCTCTCTCTCGAGGTCAGCCCCACGCAAGACGACTTCACTCGAATTGACAAACGTTTCTGCCCCGTTCAGCTAGTTTTCCCGTTGCGCGACATCCGCCCTGCCGCGTCTTGTATGTGAAGAGAGAGAGAGAGAGGATAGTGAGGAGGAAAGGGGAAGAGAGAAAGGAGGAAGGTGGAGGGAGGGTAAGGAAGGCTACACACAGGAAAGGCAAAGCCAAGAAGAGGGTGAAGGAGGGAGGGGGCTAAGGAGATGGGCCAGAGCACGGTGTGGCAACAAGCGACGCGCCCGTCGAGGTGTAGAGAGGCCGAGGGCGAGTGGGTGGCAAGCGAGGGCGGCGTGAGGAGACTGCTCGAGAGGCGAAGACGGCGTGGGGTCAGGTCAGCGTGGTGTCCCTCGAAAGACCCTTTCAAGAAAGACGCTGCGCACCTGGCTGTATGTACACCATACGGACAACAACGACATGAGGGGCGAGCGCGTGAATGTGGAGAGAGGGACGGAGAAGGAAGGCGCCGTGTCGCCGTTCACTTGGCCGCAGTCGACTGACGCCTGCTCGACCGCCGCGGCGGCGACTGCTGCACCTCGGCGGCGGCCGCCTGCTGCTGGACCTGCCTCGCAGCAGCGGCGGCGCCGCTCGTGCGACGCGTCGATGGGCGGGCAGCCGCCGCAGCGTTGTTGCGCTTGGTGGCCGAGCGCGTCGAGATGGCGGGCGGCGGAGGCGAGCGCGACTGAGCGTCCTCGGACGCGGCGCCGTCCCGGACGTCGCCGTCGTCGGCATCCTCGTCGCTCTCCGGCGCGGGGACGACGGCTGACGACGCGGCCGCGGGGGACCTCTTACTCGACGAGGCCGAGGTCGCGCTGCCCTTGCTCGCCGTCGACGAGTGGGAGCGCGAGATCGACGTCGGCGGGCCGCAGCGGCGCAAGAGCTCTGCGCCGTCGAACCACGGCGACCCGAGGACGGCCACGTTGGGGTCGTCGTCAGTGGCCTTCTGCTCGAGGGACGCCTTGAGCCCGCTGCGCATGGTCGGGACCGGCTCGGGGAAGTGCGTCGCGAGGTCGTCCGAGAAGAACGGGGTCAAGTGCCCGAGCTGCTTCGGGAAGAGCCCGACGACGTCGCGCGCGACGCCGAGCGGGACCCACGTGCCCTCGACGCCGGCGTCCGACGCGCCCGGGACGCGCACCGTGTCGGCCTTGACGAGCAGGGACGCGAGGGTCGATGCGCGCTCGAGCGGCGACGAGACGGCCGCTTGAAGGAGGACGGTCGCGTTGACGTAGTCCGTGTCAAGCCGGCGCAAGAGCGACATGGTGCGTGCCGTCGTGAGGTCCGTCACACTCGTCGAGAAGACGACGACGCCGCGCTGCACCATGGTGGCGAGCACGGGCGGGTCGAGCGGAATGACGGGCTCCATGACGACTGTGGAAGCCGATGCCTTGGCGGGCGACGACGACGCTGCTGCGGAAAAGACAGTCGCGCCGGACGACGTGCGCGACAGCGCGGGCGTGACGGGCGCGCGCGGCTTCTTGCTCAGGTCACTGACGAGAGGCACACGCGACGACGACGTGCGCCGAGGAGACGGGATCGGCGACGTGAAGCGGTGCGAGTTCTCGTACGTCGAGCCCGTGAGGAACGCGCCCGACCCGGACCGCGGGATTGTCAGGTTGAGCGGGCGCGCGGTGGGCTTGACCGGCGCGGGCGGTGCGGGCGAGACTGACTCGTCGTCGTCGCCCGCCCACGCGAGGTCGAGCTCCTCGAGCCCGATCGTCTCTGGCGCCGTCAGGTCGACGGCAGCGTGCTCGCCCTCGATGTCGTCGAGCATGTCGAGCCCTAGGGCCCAGTCGCTCGTCTCGGGCGGGGACGGCGCAGGCTGCGGCACGGGGAGGCCGGTTGCGAGCATCGGCGCCGAGACAAATGTCATCGGGTCGAACCCGTCGCTGTCGCTGCTCGACGACGACGCGGCCGACGCGGCGCGGACACTGGCGAGCAGGCGAGCGTCGAAGGCAGGGACTGCAGACGAGGCGCGCGACGACGGCTCGGACGAGACGGCCATGACAACCTCTTCGTCCTCGTCCTCAACCTTGACCGTCACGATGTCGTCGTCCTCTGCTTCGTCTTCGTCGTCGGCGAGGTTGTCGTGGTCGGCAAACGTCGACGCCGAGCGGAAGAAGGGCGACCGCAGCTCATCCTCGCCAACAAAGTTGAAGTCGGTGCCGGCGTAGGCATTGTTGAGCGCAAGCATGGGCGACAGGTCGAGCGGGAGCGGCGAGGGGGGCGGAGCGGCCGTGTGTGGGAGACTGGGCGCGACGAGCGGCTCCTTGGCGGCCGGCTCGTCGTCGTGCGCGAGGTTGGTCAGCGCGTCCGCTGAGACGACTGGGTCTGTGTAAGCAAGGCAGGTCAGCACAGCATGTCGAAAGAGTGAGGGCAGAGCGAGACGCACCGCCGGCGGGCGCACGCGAGACAGGCGATGGAACAATGACGACGTCACCGTCCTCGACGTCTTCGTCCGACGCGGGCGCCATCTCGCCGCAGAGCGTGGTGCTCATCCCGACACGCGAGATGGTCCCAAGCGGGCCGTGGACGAGCTCGATCGCGTCGTCCTTGCGCCGCTGGGGCGCCTCGCCCGGCGCGTCCGCGTCGTCAGCGCCGTCCGCTTCCTTGCCCGGACTGCGCGGCGTCGTCGCCGGCGTGTCAACCGCCGCGTCCTCCCGGTCCTTGTCCTTGTCCCCGGGGCCCGGGCTCGCAGCCTTGTTGCCGTCGTGCTGCTTGGCCTGCTGCGAGAAGGCGCGCGCAAGGTCTGCTGCGGCAACGGCGACGGAGGTCTCGAGCGAGCTTGTCCCCGCCGTCGTGTACGACTCGGACCCCCACTCGAACTCAAAGTCGTCGCCGCGCAGCATGGCCTCGTGGAAGTCGTCCTCGTCCGCCTGGGGCGAGGGCGAGTCGGCCGCGGGCGGGAACAACGTTGCGCCGGCGACCGAGGGGAGCCCGGCAGCGAGCGCTCCGGCACTCGTCGTTGTGTGCGAGTCAACACCGGAGGCGGCAGACGGGCTCGACACGTCATCCATGATGACGTCGGGCGGTGAGGGGGCGTTGGCAAAGTGATGCGAGAAGATGTTGGGTGCCGAGACGGAGAGGAGCGGGGCGGTCGCGCGTCCGCCGGCGAAAGGGAACGAACTCCCGTTGTTGGCGAGGGACAGCGAGTCGGGAGAGACGGCGTCGAGGGGTGCGAGGGACAGCGCCGAGGGCGGAACGGCACCCGAGGTCGAGGCGGCGAGGAGCGACTGAGCGAGGAGCGCCGACGCCGAGACGGACGAGAAAGCCGTCGACCGCGAGCCAAACTCGTCGTCGTCGGTCGTGACCACGCTCGAGTCGACACTGCCCGCGCGACTGACGCCCTCGCTGGCCGCCGTCCGCACCTTTTTCTTGTTCTTGCGGCGGTGCTCTGCTGCTTCGCCCGTGTGCCCGTCCGAGTCGACGCCCTCGCCCTCGTCGAGGCTCGTCAGCCGCAACTTGAGGCGCGGGATCGAGCTCTTGGTCGGCGCCGAGGACGGGCCGGACATGGACTGCGTGCGGCGGTGGTGGCTGCCGGAGGGGCTCGGGCCGGCAGCGACGGCGGGTGCGATCGGGGCGAAGGAGCTGACACCGGTCGCGGCAGGACGAGGAGAGGGAATGGCTAGCGGGGTCGTGGTGCCCGATCCGAGAGGCGACGGGGCGGCGGGCGTATTCGTCCCCATGGCGGCCATCATGGCGCTCGATGCGCGCCGCTTCCTCCGTCCGCGACCCATGCCAGCCTCGTCACCCTCGCCTTCCTCGGCCAGGACGTTGTTGAACAGCGTCGAGCTGAGGCCGAGCGCGGGCGGCAAGACCGGCTGCGCGTGCTGCAGCGGTGCGAGCACACCGCCTTGGTCGCTCGGTGCGAGACCCGCCTCGCGACGACACCGCACGAACGGATCGTCGCAGCCAATTCCGGGCCCGAAAACCTGCGGGTTGAGGTACCACAGCGTGCCGCGCTTGACGGCGGGGCGCTGCTCGGCGTGCAGGCCGACGGCGCGGATCTCGTCGGGCGTGAGCGCTCCGAGGAGCTCGAACGGCGTGAGGAGCTGAGTGTAAGGCGGGTTCGACGTCGTAGCGCGCTGGACGTGCGTGCGGATGCAGGTCGAGACATGGGCGAAGGGGGTCGTGCCGCTGCGACGGGAAGCGGGTCAGCCTAAGCTCGGGGTAGACAGCGGGAGGGAGACGTACGCATTCTTGAGCCAACCTCGCTCGAGCATGACCTCTGCCACCTCCTTTGGGCACAGCGCGCGGTTCTCGAAGCCGTGCAGAACCGCACAGGTGGCCATGAGGAGCCGGTCCTCGAGGTCGTCCGGGTGGATCTTGCCCTCCATCTCCGAAGTCGGGAAGCCGATGTCGTCTGGGATGAGCTGACGAGGGTGGCGGCGACCAGACGAGTTGGCTTCGGGGACGTAAGCGTCGACGAGGGGGAAGGTCGGGATGCGCGATAGTGGAGGGCGGGCACTGGCTGGACGGTAGCCTGGCGGGGCGTTGGCCGGGGTAGGCCACTGTTTTGCGGGCGGCGTGGTGACGGATGCGAGTGTCGCAGTGTCGAGGGACGAGCTGTGAGCGACGACGGGAGGTGACTGGGCGGCCGAGGCGGAGGCCTGCGGCGGGCGGCGGTGCGAGGCGTAGCGCGTGTTGTGCGCCTCGCCTGCTGTTGCTGGTGTGCCTTGTGCGGTGACCTGGGGTGAGCTGGACCTGCGCCTCGCAGCGGGGGAAGCCGTTGCCCTGGTCCGCGCTGCCCTCGCAACCGACGGAGGCGGTGTCGGCGACGGGCCTCCACCCGCTCGCCGCTGCTGCTGCTGCTGCTTCGCCGTGCTGCCTGCCCTCCTACGCGTCGTGCGCTGGCCAGCTGCGGTCCCTCCAGCTGCAGCAGCGTCGCCGAGTCCCGCACCCGCGCCCGAGCCTCCCGTCTCCGAACCGGCGACGGCGGCGCCAGATGCTCCTGATGCGGCAGACGCTGAGGCTGCTCCTCCTGGTCCCGCTGGGGCCGGGGCGAGCGGCGGACGGTGCCGTGGAGCAACACCGTCGCGCTCAGCCTCGCGCGGCGGGTCCATCACGCGCCGGGGTGCGAGAGGAGCGAGGTCGGCGCTCGCCGAGGTGCCGCGTGCAATCGACGAGGCTGTGGCGTGCTGCGGGGTCGGCGGCTGAAGAGAAGGGAGGGGGATGAGGATGGGGCGCTCGCGCTTGCCTAGGCGACCTTGGTGACTAGATCGAGCAGGATGGCAAGCGAGAGCTTGAGCGGTGCTGAGAGCGGGAGGGGGGGGGGGGGAGCGAGGGTGGGCGCCGAGGGCCAGGCAAACTCGCTCGACGACCCGTCCCCCCCGCACGCGTTCTCACAATTCGCCTAGCGCCCGCATTTTTTTCCCCCTTTGCCTCGTGCTTACCGCGAAGGGCTGCTCTCGCTCTGCAAGGATACCAAACCATAGATGAGCAGCTCAATTGCTCGATTATTTCGTCACCGTCAATCGCCACAGCTCGAGCTACTAGCTCTGCCCGCGAGAGGGGCCGTCGCTTGTCTCGCGCCTCTTGTGCTTTTGGCGCAAGCGAGGATTGGAAAGAGGGACGAGAGACCACGCTGAGGAAGGGGAGCGAGCGCGCAGGGAGACATCTGCAGCCGTGACGGCGACGGAGACGGGCAAAGCGCCTTGCCTCAAGTCTTGCCTGCCCTGTACATGTCGGCCCTCCGGGGATGGACAGTGCCACGAGACTTATCGGGGTTACGGGAGAGGGAGGAGAGCTCGGAGCAGCATCGGCGAGGCAGAAGCTTGTGCGTCGTCGCGACGAGTCCGAGGACGAAAGGACGACGGATCGTGCACGCCAAAGTGATTACATGAGACAAGAGGAAGACAGTAAAAGAGAGGGGCCGGGCACAGAGGACAGGGGGAGACAAGTACAGGTGTCCGACGGGCCTACTCGACCCCGAATCCCATCGTGTTCTCGATGGCGAACGACAACTTCTCGTCGAGCATCTCGTACGTCGGGTACGGGGCCAGGTCCAGCCGGTTGAAGCACGTATGGCTCTTGGGCAACTGCGAAATCTCGCCCGACTTTTCGAGCGTGAAGCGCCGGGGACCTGCGGGGGGCGGGGGGGCACGGGGGGTCAGTGTGCGTTCCGCGCGACCGGCACCATTGACCGCTGCCAGTAATGCCAGCGATGCCCAGAGCTGCCCAGTGAGAGTGAAGCGCACCGTCCGAGCCCTGGAGGTCCTTGAAGCCGTTGACGGGGATTCGACTCGTGCCCGTCGTGAACTGGAGCAACCGCGACTTCTTCTCGGTCGGCCATGACCTGACAGCCTGTGTGTGTGCCGTACGTGCGCAGCGTGAGCATCGAGAGAACCCCAGGGGAAGGGAGGAAGACACGCACCTTCCAGAACCACTGGACGACCTCGTCCGTCTGGGAGTAGCCGCGGTAGTCGGTGTGCTTCTGCCAGTCGTCGACGTCGATCTCGCTCATGCCGCCAATGAGGAGTTCGAGCTCGCGCTCGTCAAAGACGTTGATGAGCTCTTGCGGGATGAGCTCGTTGAAGCCCGACAGGAACGCCTTGAACTGGTCCTCGACGCGCCGCTGGATGCGCCACTCGACGATGAGCTGCACGTACTCCTTCTTGTTGTCGTTGGTCACCTCGATGTCCTGCCCGCCGGGCTTGAGGTCGATCGTGACCGTCTCGCCGAACCGGTCGTCCTCGGCGCTGAACGTGTTCTCGATGACGTCCGTGATGTCGTTCTCGCTGCAGAGGGGGAATTCCTGCCGTCAGTGAGCGGGACGACGAGCAGGGCAGGGGCAGACCACCCGGAAGAGAGAAAGAGAGCGAGACTGACAGCATCCACGTAAGCGAGCGGTACATCTCTGCGTCGACCGACTCCATGTCGGCGAGCGTGATCTTCTTCTTGAGGATCATCTTGTACAGTGCCGTGATGAAGTAGGCGTCGAGGAAGCGGCGGTGGAAGACGGCGAGCGACAGGACGCGGCCGATGAACTTGAAGTAGTTGAGGTGCTCCGGGTTGATCGACGAGTTGGGGTTGATCTGGAGCGTGTAGTTGTCGTGCGCCGAGTACTCGAACAGGCAGTAGAACGGGTTGAACATCTCGTGCGACAAGAGGAAGAAGAACTCGCGCGAGAGGCCGCCGTAGTCGAGGCCGTCCTCGCCGTCAAACTTGATCATGAGCCGCTTCTTGAGGTCGTTGGGCGTCTGGCGCATGATCTCGGCGTACGAGTCCTCAAAGATGTGCGTCCTGCGCACCTTGACGTGGCACTGGCCGGGGCTCGGTCGCAGCGCCGGCTGCGACCTGAAGTAGATGAGCTTGCGCCGGAAGTCGCGCTTGTACTGAGGCACGTTCTGGTCGAGCGACGACGGCAGGCGCGGGTCGTCCCACGTCGTCGTCTTGGTGTTGTGGTCGACAAAGTAGACGCGCGCGGTCGACGTCAAGCGCATCTCCCACCCGGACGGGAGCGGGCCCAGCTGCGACACCGACTGGGGCTGCACCGTCAGGTTGTTGCCGTTGGGGCCCATGACGCGCAGCAGCTGCTGGCGCCGCGGGTCGACCCACGTCGTCGTGCGCGTGTTGTGGTCGACAAAGTACGGCCGGCCCTCGGGCGTGAAGCGCTGCTCCCACCCGGCGGGAAGCGGTCCCGAACCCTGCGTCGTCGCCGAGCTCGCCTGCGTCCCCGGGGCGCCCGCCGCTCCTCCCGCTCCTCCAGCCGCCGCCGCCGCCGCGGCACCGCCCGCCGCACCCGCAGCAGCAGGCGAGCCCGCGCCCGCGCCCGTCGTCGGCGTCGTAGCGCCCTGCGACGCCCCGTCCGCCGCCGTCCCGAGGTACTCGTCGGCGGTCGTGCGCCCGCCCTGCCTCGAAGCCGACGACCGGCCCGCCGCGTTGCTCGACGCCGCCGTGCCCGTCGGCGCGCCCGACGCCGCACTCGGGCGCGTCCACGTCGTCGTGCGCGTCGTGTGGTCGACGTAGTAGGTCCTCCCGAGGTGGTCGACCCGGCGCTCCCACCCGGCGGGGAGCGGGCCGTACTGGTCCTCGCGCGCGTTGAACTCGCGCGTCGTGCCCGTGCCGGCGTTGCCCGCTGCCGAGGGGGTCGATGCGCCGGGCGGGGCCGAAGACGACGCGGCGGCGGTGGCGGCGGCAGAGCCGGACGAAGCAGAGGCGGCGGCTGCACCGGCGCCCGATTCGGGGCGAGCGGGCGAGCCAGCGGCGGGCGTCGACCCTGATGCGGCGGCCCCCGATGAGGGAGTCGAGGACGAGCCGCTCGCGCCAGACTGGGCGGCAACGGCAGCCGAGGCGGCCGTGATCGGTGCCGTCGTCGGCTGGCGAGGCGCGCCGCTGATGTTGGTCGTGACGTGCACGATGAGCTTGCCGTGGACGACGAGCTGGTCGTTGGACCGCTTGAGGTCGCGAGTGAACGTCTCCTCGCCGCCGAGGTCGAGGTCGACGCTGCTCGAGATGGGCAGGTTGATGACGCCGAGGAAGCCCTGGTCCTTCTTCTTGAACTTCTTCTGGTCAAAGATCTGCACCGTCAGGACGCTTGAGTCCTTGACCTCGACGTCGAACGACTCGTTCCAGTCTGCGCGCGCGGAGGGGGCGGATCAACCAGAGAGAGGGTCAGCGATGCGCGAGGGGAAGGGAGGCGGTGTCGAGGTCGGTGAGAGAGTGAGATGGCCGCGAATCGGGCGCTCGGCTCGCCCTTCCCTCCGGCATGAACGAAACAGTAACGTACAAGGGTTGAGCGTCTTCTTGATGGCCGTGGTCGTCATGGTCTGCTCGCCGTCGACCGTGACGACGGCGAACGGGTCAGGGAGCCTGAACACATCGCGCTTTGCGAGCGAGTCGGCAGCGACCACTGGCGGCGCGCAGGTGCGTGGGCAGACGATTCGGGACAATGCAGCGAGGCGGGGACAGTGGGCACAACAGGCAGGGACGAGGGGGAGTGAGGACACGGGTCAGCGGCGGGTTCCACCTCGGTCTCGCACCCCCCGGGGGGAGGGGGTCGCGCGAGAGCGACACCAGGGAAGGGACGCACCGGTGACGCGGATCTTGCGCCTGCGGTTGGGGTCCGGCGCAGCAGCTCCGCTCGACATGACCTGTTGAGCGCGAGAGAGGCGGAGGAGGGGGGGTCGACCGACGAGAAGGAGACGACGGGGGCCGAGGGTGTGGCTCGGGGGGCAGACGCAAGCCGAGGCTGGTCCGGATCTGCTCGCTGCGACTGGTAGCGTGGGCCGGAGTGGCTCAGGGGGCACGCTCAGGGGCGGCTGCGTGGGTGAGGAGGAGGACGAGCCAGTGGTGACTCTGCCGACCGCCGCGACCCGTAAGCGCGAGGACCCAAAATGGAGGTGCCGCTCCCTTCGGCCAGCTCTCAAGTCTGCTTCGTATGATCTCTTGCAGCTCTCGTGCAAGATGCAGCAGCTCGACCTGCTGCAACGGATCACGTCGACATTCCCCTCCAAACCTGAGTCCTCGCTCGCCATGACGGCCTCGCTCAAAGAAACAGCAGTGCAATGCGCCCCACGATGCAGCGGATAGATACACAGGTGAACCTCCTCCCCTACCCCCTACTGTCAGCCGTCATACTCGGTAAAGGACGTGTGCCCCGTCGCCTCGGCGTGTTGGCGCGCCTCCTTCTCGCCCGTGAGGGCCCGTCCGCAGTCGCCGCACTTGAGCCTGCGCGCACAATGCCCGCGCAACGGTGGAGTCAGTCAGGCACTCGTCACAGTCATTGAGACAACCTCGACGACCAGAGTCGGCGTGGCTTCGAGGGGGAAGAGAGTGAGAGAGAGAGAGAGACGGACGTGAACGAAGCGGTGTCGGTGTAGGCGTGCTTGGCCCGCAGCTGCCCAACGAGCGTCAGCGCCGCGTCGAGCAGGTGCTCCTGGTACCTCGGGAAGACGGTCGTGTCAAAGTCGAGGTTGGGCGGCGGGAACGACGTCGAGGGCTCGGGCGGGGCGAACGAGAAGGTGAGGGCGTCGTAATCTGCTCGACGGGGTGAGGGGGAATCCAGTGAGCGAGGCGAGGAACTGGGGAGAGCAAAGGAGGGAGACGCACGAATGCCGCTGTAGACCAGGAGCGCAAACTGCTCGTACTGTGCCCCCTCGCCAAAGCGGTCGACCCTGCCGGTCTGCACGTCGATCGACCAGATCTCTGTCCTCGCGTGCCTCGCAAAGATGGCCAGCTCAATCGCGCCTCCCCAGCTCGACGGCTTCAGGATCGTCTCGATGTACTGGGCGGGACTCCTGCCGAGCACCACCTCGCTGTACTCGTCCGGGCTCGACTGGATCGCGCCCGCCACGAGGCGCCGCAGCGAGGCGGCGACGTCTGTCTCGCCCGGGTTGAGGACGAGCCCGACGGCGCGGAACAGGCACGAATTGTCGTCGGGGACTTGGCGCAGGACGAGGAAGCCGCCGTCGGCTTCGACAAAGGTGGGACTGTCGGACGCGACGCCAGGGCGAGGAGGGGCGACGACCTGAGGAGGGGCGACGACCTGAGGAGGGGCGGGGGCTTTGCGCGCGGCGGAGGGGACGGACGCGGGCGAGACTGCTCGCTTGTGAGGAACCGAGGCAGACGCGCTGGACGACGACTCGGAGGCTGCGGCGCCAGGCGTGGACGCCGGGGCAGGGGTGTCTGGGGCGGCCTTTTCAGCGACGACAATGGCTTCGCCGGTCTTCATACCGAGGGAGTCTAGTGTCGCGGTTGGCGGTGCGGCCGGGTCGAGTGGCTTTGGAGGGAACCCGAGGCGGACTGGTCGAGGTGGGGTGCCCGGGCGGGACGCGTCAGCAGTGAGGGGCAGGGGGGGGGGGAGCTCGGAGGCCGGGGGACGCACATTCTTGGCTGGAAGGAGGGATGCCAGTGGATTGCTGGACGTGGGCGTGGAGGTCTGCGAGGGTGGCGTCGGGGGCGAGGTCGACGTTGGTGGTCCCAAGTGGGGAACTGGGACGAGCGAGGTCAGAGAACGAGGACCACCAACGCGGGTGGCAAGGGGGCGCAGGCGGCTGTACCGTAGTCGGAGGAGGACCATGTTGGTCAGGCGCAGGCCACTCGGGAGCTGACAGGAGCGAAGCGGGGCCACAGTGCACGCGTCGGCCCGCGCCTTGAACCTCTCCGACTCGGAAGCGATCAAGCTCTCCGTCCCTCTCCCTCTCTCTCCTGCATCTCACTGGGCACACTCTGTACACCGACATGCCCCCCAAGAAGAAGCCCCGCACGGCAGACACCATCTCGTCCGACCTCTCTGCCTCGTTTGCCGCCCTCTCGCCCAACAAGCTCCGCCCCGACCGCCTCCCGCAGGACTCGCTCTACCGCGCCTATGGCCTCGCCGGTCCTCGCCAACCCACCGACCAACCGCCCGCCTCCATCCTCCACCGCACCTGCCCCAACCGCTGGATGTCCTCCCCACCTCCTCCTCCTCCTCCTCTTGGGCCCCCCTCCTCGGAGCCTCCCGCTCCCGAGGTCCTCGTCCTCGACTCGGCAGACGACGACGACGACATCCAGGACCCTGACGCCGATGACGCGCCCACCAAGCCCGGCAAGATCATCATCAAGGTCAAGAAGCCAAAGGGCAAGGGCAAGGGCAAGGGCAAGGGCCAGGCGACCACGAGCGACGGCCCCCACCACGGCGACGGCAAACCCTGCGCGCCCGACACGTGCCAGAACAACCCGCGCTGCCTCAACTGGCTCGGGCAGGACAAGTGGGAGAAGGACAGTGAGCCGACGACCCCCCCCCTCCTCCTCCCTTCCGAGGACGCACCTTGGGGGAGCCCGAACCCGCCTCGCTGACTCGCTCGCGCAGGCAAAGCGCGCAAGGACTTTCGCAAGGCGGCGGGCCTGCCCGAGGACCCGACCAACGACCGCGACCCGGACACGCCCGTCGGACTGAGGGTGCGTCCCTCCATCCATCGCCGCCGTCTCCTTCTCTTGAGGGGCGCACACTCACCTCACCTCACCTCTCGCACATTGCCGCAGAACCTGGGCGCGACCTGCTACGCCAACTCGTTCCTCCAGGTGCACACCCTCTTCCTCATTGGCAGGCTGGTGCGCGTCGCGCTGACGCGGACAACGCAACAGGTGTGGTACCGCGACACCAAGTTCCGCGAGGGCGTCTACTCGTGCCTGCCGCCCTCGAACGGCAACCTCGAGGTGCGTCTGCCCTTCCCTCCCTCCTGTACACGCCCGCCCCCGACTCGCACTCACAGGTGCCCACCCGCGCACAGGCCTCGCCCGTCTTCCAGCTCCAAGTCCTCTTTGCCTTCCTGCAGAGCTCGCAGCAAGCCGTGTACGACCCAGACCCGCTCGTCGAGGCGCTCAAGATCAAGCGCACAGAGCAGCAGGACGCGCAGGAGTTCTCGAAGCTGTTCCTTGGGCTCCTCGACTACGAGTTCAAGAAGCAGGCTAAGCGCGCAGAGGTCGAGGGTGGGGATGGCAAGATTGGGAGGATCGTGGAAGAGCAGGTCAGTCTTCCCTGTCTCTCACTGCTAGCCGCTTGAGTGAGTTCCACACGCTGACAAGGGGAGCGAGCGGGAGCGCGCAGTTCGAGGGTAAGATGACCTACGGCACCCAATGCCTCCACTGCAAGACCAAGTCGGAGCGCACGTCGTCCTTCCTCGAGCTCGAGGTCAACCTCACCGTGCGTCTTGTCGCTCGCTCGTGCCTCCCGCGCTCGAGGCACGACAGGTCTCACGCCCTCTCTCTCGACGCTCCGCAGAAGCAATGCAAGCTCGAGGACCGCATCGCCGCCTCGTTTGACAAGGAGCGGCTCGACGGCGACAACCAGTACCTGTGCGAGCGGTGCGACGCCAAGCGCGACGCCGTCCGGTACAGCTACCTCACGGCGCTCCCTCCCGTGCGGTCCCCTCACTCTTTCCCCCTCTCCTGCTTCCCCCACTCCCCTGTCGAGCACCGACTGACCCCTGGCGCCCGTCCGCCCCGCCCCGGCAGGTCCTCCACTTCTCGATCCTCCGCTTCGTCTTCTCGCACAAGGACTTCTCGCGCTCAAAGTCCCAGCACGCCATCTCGTACCCTCTCTCGCTCGACATGGGCCAGTTCCTCCCGCCCGAGCCCACGACGACGACGACGGGAGGAGGGAGCGCGCGCCCGACGGGCGTGTGGTACGACCTCAAGGGGGTCCTCATGCACAAGGGGCAGAGCGCCCACCACGGGCACTACGTCGCGCAGGTGTACGACGAGGACAAGGCAAAGTGGTTCCTCTTTGACGACGAGGCGGTGAGCCCCATCGAGGACCTCAACACGCCGACGGTGCACGACGAGGACGACGACCCCGTCGTTGACAACAAGAAGAAGAAGAAGCTCGCGGCGGGGTTCACGCGCGGGGCGGACGGATCCATGTGCGCCGAGCGTTTCTTTTCCCTCTCTGCAGATTCGGCGCGTCGAGGGCTGACCCAGGATGGCTGGATCCGCGCAGCCTGCCCAAGTCCAAGGACGCCTGTGCGTCCGCGCATCTCCGTCTCAACTCCTCCACGTCCAGTGCCCAACCTGACCTCCTTGCCCCTTCCCTTTTGCTCGCTCCGAACAGACATGCTCATCTACACCCGCCGCGACTCGTCCTCCTCCTCCTCCCCCACATCCGGCCCCTCCCCCTCCGCTGCCGCAGCCACCGCCGCCGCCCCGCCCTCGCCCCCCTCCCTCGCGCAAGCGACCGTCGAACGCCTCGACGCAGCGTACCGCGCCGACGTCGACGCGTACGAGCGAAAGAAGGCCGACGTCGAGAAGCGGTTCGACGAGGTGCGCGAGGGGAAGAGGAGTGTGTACCGCGTGTGGGACGTCGAGGAAGAGGATGTGCGTCGTCTTCTCTGCTCCTGTCTTTCTGTGTGCAAGGGTGCTGACAGGGTGGGGTGGGGGCAGGAGGAGGCGTTCCTCGTCGACAAGAGCGAGCTGCGCAGGTGGCTCGAGGACGGGCTTAAGGTGCGCCAGCCGGCGTCGGGCGACAAGGGCAAGGGCAGGGAGGGCGAGGACACGAATGGAGACGTCGAGATGGTCAGCGCGGCGACGGCGGCGGGGAAGGAGGAAGGGAAGGAGTTGGCGAAGGAGGAGGGCCGCGCGGACGAGGACGTCGCCATGGCCGACGAGGACGACGGGCCAGGGACGCCCGCCGAGCCGCCCCAGTCGACGCTCGGCGCACAGCTCGTGAGCGCGTCGAAGGCGGTGACGACGACGAACGGGCTGAGCAACCGCAAGGACAAGGGCAAGGGCAAGGCGATCGACCAGGACGAGCAGGAGGACTTGCCGCACCCGAGCGAGCTGCGCGGCTCGACTTCGCCCGTGGGCGGGCAGGTCAACGGCGCGGGCGCCGTCGAAGACGAGGTCAAGCGCATCAGCAACGAGGCTGTCGTGTGTGAACACGGGAGGGCGGACCCGAGGAGGGCGGAGCAGATGAAACGCGTGTCGCAGGTGCGCTGCGCTGCCTCCCCTGCTCACCCGGGCGCACTGGGCTGACTCGGTGACAACGAACGCGCGCAGCTGGGAGTGATGGCCTTGCGTGACCTCGGCGTCGCGATCGAGCCCGAGCTGATGGTCCCGCGCGACCTCTGCCGCGACTGCGTCGGCGGTCTCGCAGCCGGTGCGCTTCCCCCCGCTTCTCGTCCCGCATTTGTTCCGGCTGACGGGCTGTGTGTCCGGCAGACCACCTCTACGCCATTGAGCACCCGAAGCGCGTCAAGGAGTGCGACGCGGCCAACGTGGACCGGGGCCCGCAGCACAAGTCGCTCTTCCTGTCCAAGGCGTGGACCCTGGGTGCGTCCGCCCTCTGCTTGTCGCCGACACCGCCGAGCGTCCACGGTGGCACTGACTCGGTGTTTCGTCGTCCGCGGCAGACTGGCGCAAGCCGAACCCCAAGATGCACGTCAAGGGCGCCCTGGCCGACCCAAGCCCGTCGGACGAGCCGTACGGTTCCGACATCCTCTGCCCGCACGGCGGACTCCAGCCCGACGCCAAGCGACGCGCGGTGGTTATGCTCGACGTGCGTCGCTCGCTGCTCTCGCCTGGGCGACCTTCGCGGGTGCAGCTCTGACCTCCCCCTCTTCTTGTCCTCCGCGAGCGCAGGCCATCAAGGTCATCGAGCGCGTCTTCCCCGGGTGGAAGCCTGTCGACCCCGACTCGTGCAGCATCTGCGAGGACCAGTACATGGCCGAGTCGGGCAACAACGAGGAGCTCAAGAAGCAGCACGCCCTCGAGAAGGTGCGCCCGTGCTCACTGTCTCTCCACCTCACAAAGCCCCAGCACTGATGCACTGCGGTACTCGAGCAGCGCATGGTCAAGTCGATCGCTGCTGGGAGTCAGATGAAGCTGACCGGGCTGCGCCTGCCCATTGGGTCGGACCCAACGTTCGACAACGTCGTCCCCAAGGGTGCGTCGCTCGCACTGCTCTGCCGCCTGACGATCCTCTTCGCTGATTCGACTGCCCGATGGTGCGTGTTGCAGAGTGGGTCCGGGTGTGGAACAACTGGGTGCGCCACGCGCCTGGCCAGTCCCCGCGGCCGGGCAAGCTCGACAACAGCCGCTTCACCTGCAAGCACGGCAAGCTGTGCCTCGACCTGCCGCTCGAGGTCGAGAACCCGAGGAACGTCGAGATCGTGCCGCCTAAGGAGTGGGCGCTCTTCGAAAAGATGTGCGTTGCAGAGCTCTGGATCTCTGCAGCTCGCTTCGCACGAGTCTCACCCACAGCCGCCTCGCCATGTTCGCAGCTACGATGCAGGCCCGAGGATCAACATCTGGTCGACAGCGCGCAACGGCGCCGAGCCGGACTCGGACCCGCCCGTGTGCGACGAGTGCCTCGAGGAGAGGTTCGCGCCTCGCTCTCGTCGGTCCTCGGCATGGCCCGCCTTGCTGACTTGTCGCGTCGTCCCGCAGCCGCAAGACCTTCTCGACGGCCGAGCTGCGCGTCGTGAGGCTTGCCGACAGCGACTTTGACGAGCAGGGCAATCGCAAGCCTCGCGGTGCGCACGGTCCCCCGTCGTCCTGCCCTTCCTTCGCTGACCCCGCGTCCAACCGTGAGCGCAGAGTCCGACTCGCCAGAGGTCGAGCGCAAGCCGTCGCCGCCGCCGCCGCGCCGCAGCGTGATCGGTGAGCGCCAGTCGAGGCGCATCGCCAACAAGGACAACGTGGCCTTCGCCAAGAGCTCCAGGTTCATCCAGATGGCCAAGGGCGACCTCGTCAAGGACCTCAAGCTCAAGGTTTGTTGGCGCCCTTGCCCCTGTGTACAGCGAGCAGTCCGCGCGCTGACGCTCGGCCCCCGATCTGCAGGTCGAGGAGGAGACCTCCATCCCGTTCGCCGCGCAGCGCCTCTTCTTCAAGACACTCGAGCTCGACGAGGCATCTGCGAGCGTCGAAGAGCTCGGCATCGCCGCGGGCGACACGATCGAGGTGTACGGCGTCGACACCAACATCGACGTCGACCAGCTCGACGACAACCCGGACCAGGGGCGGCGCAGCCGTGGCTCGACCAAGCGCAAGCGCGAGGAGGGCTTTGGCGGGACGGGCCTCTTTGGCTTTGAGCACGCGCTCGACGGTGTCGACGAGGCGGACGCAGAGGCGATCCGCCGCGCCGTCGCGGAGAACGCGGCGGAGGACGGGGGCGGCGCGAACGGCGCGGGCGGGTCGGGTTCGTCGTCGGTCAGGATGGACGAAGACGGGGTCGTCAAGTGCCCCACGTGCACGTTTGACAACGCCGTCGGCATGCAGTTGTGCGAGATGTGCGGCTCGGCGCTGTCGGGCTGAGGGGGGCGGGCGCAGATGGATGGCTGGGGGAGGGTCCGCTCGAGTCTGCCTGTCTGTGGTTTGTTGTGTGTTCATACCGTAGCCAGCTTGCAAAACGTCGTTCACCCGTATGAGGAACCTAGCGCAGCAGAGAAGGTCCGGCTGAGGTCGGTTTCGCTTGCGCACCCAGTCCTTGTCGCACCGTCACAGTTGCATTGGCACGGACGCAAGCTACAGCAGACAGGCAGGCGATGGATGTCGTGACCGCACGCTTCCCTCGCTCAACAGGCTCCGCCTTGACCTCGCCCTCCTGAATCGAGCAGCGCAGGTTGCCACTCGACACCTCGGCCCTGGCCTCGGGGACCTTCAGCACGCCGAGCCCCTTGAGCGCCTGGAGAATGGCGTCGCTATGTGGCGATTGCGCACGGCAAGTCAGCGTGAGTCATGGGTTTGACGACCAGGCGAGGGAGGGAGCTTCGGAAGGACCGAGAGCTCGAGCGCGCCGAGGAGCGCAATGAGACTCCTCGTCGCATCTCGTCAGAGACGTATGGGACCTGCGAGCGCTCGGCGAGTGCGTAGAACTCTGAGCTTGCGCAAGCTAGAGCAAAAAGCGCGGACCACGAACCCGTTTGCCAAGGCAGAGGAGCTCGTCGACCTCGACCTTCAGGGCGACGGGCATCAGCGCCTTGACGGCAATGCGAGTGACATGTCGTTGTGCCCGCAGCCCGGGGATGAGCCCGGCGCCCGGTAGAGCGCTTTGGTCGCGACCGCCCTCGACACCTAGGCGTCGGAAGGCCAGGAGGCTTGAGGACGAGCCGCGCTTCGGAGCGCTCTCGACTCCGTCGGAACGCCTACGCCGCCGACTAACGAGCGGAAGGCTAACAGTGGAGAGGGGGGACGCGGGCGAAGTAACGGGTGGACTCACCGCCTCTCCTAGCCTCGGCTACGTGTTGCTGTGTGTCAGGCTCACACTCGAGTGCTTCAGGGCCCCGGTGGCGAGCGCCGTGGCCTCCAGGGTGTCAAAACCGAGTGAGGGCACCTGCAAGTGACGCCAGTGAGCAGAGAGCCGGAGACAGGGAGAGGACGGGACTGTGCTCGATGGTCGCGCAGCGTCTGGAGCTTCTGGGTTATGTCCAAGCCTGCTCGGGGTGCTGGAAATATGGTACGTGACGAGAGGGAGGAGGGGGAGGAGCGGACATTGGGGACAGTCAGGACCCGCGCAGGAGACTTCGCGGCCGTGCCAGGGTCCGTGCGCCGTTCTGCCCGTACCACCTTGCTGCGGCGTGTGTGGAGCGCTGATGCTGCCATGGTGACTGTCACAGGGTGTACATTGCAGCTGCCGGTGAGCACAGAGCCCGCGAGCCAAAAGGTCGTCGAGGCTCACCTTCGCCGAGCCCGAGGAGTTCGCTTCCGCCGACTCACCCTGCGCACAGGAGGTTGAGCACACCAGCATACAAGCCGTAGCATATGCCGTAGCATACCTCGCCGATCCAGAGGGTTCCAACGACTCGGGCCTTCTACGGAGAAACCGTCCCGCGCTAGAAGCCCTGCGGCGGCTCGTCCGGCAGCGCGTACGTGACGCGCCGGTCCTTCCCGCCCTCCTGCTTCGCCCCCTCTCCGCTCCCACTCCCAGTCTCGGTCGACCCGCTGCTGTCGTCCTGCGCGTGGTTGTGCCCGTGAACGTGCCCGTGAAGGTGACCGTGTCCGTGTCCGTGCGCAGCCGAGCGCGCCGCGTCCGCAATGCTCGCCGCGACCGCCTCGGGCGCAGTCGCCATGCGCGGCGTGCCCTTGTACTGCCGGTCGGCTTCGGCGTACTCGGTCGTGCCGTCCGAGCTCGCGCGGCGGCTCACGGCCTGGCTCGCGGGCGCAGGCGTGCCAGCCTGCGGGGTGCCCTCAGCGCTCGTTCCGGCGCGACGGCGCCACCAGGACGGGGCTTCGCCGTCGTTCTTGGCCGAGAAGGACGACTTGGTGCGCGCGATCGCGAGCGGGGCCTTGGCGAGCGGGATCGTGATACCCTGTGAGAGTCGGGTCAGAGGGGGCGCCAGCTAGTGCGGAAGGCAGGGAGAGCAAGAGCACACGCACGTGAACGATGGTCGAAGACATGGCCATGAAAATGACGACGGGGAAGATGACTTGACGCAAGACTTCGCGGTCCTCGGGAAGCTGGTCAAGCGCGAGGATGGCATAGTCTGCGGAAGAGCGTGAGTCATGGGTCAGCGGGACATCAAGACCGAGAGAAGAAGGTGCACACGCACAAAGCGCAGAAACACCGATGGGGCCGAACCTGCGCGTACAGCGGAAAGTCAGCCCGCGCTCCAGCGCATCACGAGGAAGGAGTTGGGTTGGCGACGCACCATCCGGCGAACACGGCCTCTTTCGTGCCGTCCAATGCGGGGATGAAGCGATGAAGCGTCATCATGGCCGGCATGCGGCGGAACAGGAGGATGCAGATGGCGAAGAGGACGAGGCGCCACGGGACGAGGTGTTCGGTCGAGAATTCGGACCCTGTGCAAGGGCGGAGTCAGCCTCGCCACGACGGGAGCGAATGCCAGCGTGGGAAAGGGACGCACAAGGGAGGAGCGCGCCAATGTAGATGAAGGTTGCCGTGTCGAGCAAGCCGTCGATGACTGAGAGAGGGCAAAGTCCGCAGCAATTAGCGGACAGGCCTTTACCGGAACGGGACAAGAGACGAGAAGGCTCACCGTCCTGGAACGTGTCGTCGTGCTCGTGCTTCTCGACGCGGTAGAAATCGTTCCAGGTCAGGCTGTTGCCCGCGACGAAGCAGGCCAGCACGTCGTCGCTCCCGAGTACCCCGACGACGCCGAGGGTGAAGAAGGCGAGTCCGACGCCGTACGCGAGGAACGACTCGTGGTCGACGAGCTGGCGCGCGTGAGCAAACTTGAGAGTCTTGGCGGCGAGGAACCCGATGACGATGCCGATGGCGACAGAGAGGAAGATCTGGTACAGCCACGTCGTGACGATCCAGTGCTGGAGCGACTCGTTGATGGACCGCCCGTGCGTGGTACTTTGCATGAGCGTGATGGCGATGTAGAGGAAGGGGTACCCGAGGCCATCGTTGGCGCCCGACTCGGCAGAGATGATGTCGCGGACGGCCTTTGGCACGTGCTTCTCGGCGTAACGGCCCTTGACGACTGCACTCGGGAGCGGAGGTGAGCGAGGTTCCGGGCGAGACGGGGCGGGAGAGGAGACCAGCACGCACTCGCGTTGGCCAGGATAGGGTCGGTCGGAGTGATGCAGGCCGAGATCGCAAGCGCCTCGAGGAACGTAATGCCCTTGACGAACAGGAGGATGAAGCCGGCCGAGACGAACCAGCCAATGGTCATGATGGGGAGGAGGAGCATGGCGAGCGACCTCCACTCGCGGCGGACGTACGCCGCAGGCAAGTCGATGCCGGCAAACATGACCTGGATGCCAATGACGATGCGGAAGATTTGGAACGACAGGTTGTGCCGGGCTTCCTCGTCAAAGTCGGTCCACTGCCACGGCGAGATCCAGTCGAGTCCGATCGGGCCGACGGCTGCAGGACGGCACATCGCAGTCAGTATGGGCGTCGTCGTCCATGCGACAGCTCGAGCAACGCACCGATGCCGAGGCAAAGCGCAATGAGGGCCGACGACATGAGGAGCCTCGCCTTGAGGAGGTACGACAGTTGCCCAATGGTGACGAGGTAGAACCCCAACACGGCGAGGGCCACGCTCACGTACGAGATCTCCAACGTGTAAAAGTCGGGCAGGAAGTTGTGCGACGACGTGTCGATCGAGACCATCTTGACAGCGGTGGTTGACGTCGAGAGAAGGGGAGGGGGAAGGGGACGTCGATGGGAGGGTCGCGACAACGCGGTGCGGGGCCGGGTACGGTTGTTCGCGGAGGTAAGCTGTAGTTGCTAGTGTCGGTCTAGAGGCGGCTCAGGCTGGACGGCGTGCCCGACGGAGGGCTGTCGTTATTCGCGCGATGTGGGCGAGGCGATGAGGACGGCGGCGTTGCAAACGAGCATGCGGCGGGTGCGACGGTCGGCTGGCGGGCTCGGTCTAGAGCTGTGTGCGGGCACTTGAGAGAGTGCAGCAACAGAGTGTTGGAGAGAGCAGTGGCGACCTGAGCGAGCGAGGGGGTGAAGGGGGGCCTGCCCGCGTCGCCTCCGCGTTTTCGCCAAGGCCGAACGGGGGCGATTTTTAGCCACACTCGTGCGCGCGCGAGCCGCTCGCATGCCAGCGACCCTGTTACTGTACGCGGCTCTTACTCCCGATTGCTTGAGCTGCGACAGGCGCTACCAGAGACTCGACTTCGGCCCTTTCTCCGCACGACGGCTGCGCCCTTGCAATCGTCCTGCCGCCGAAAGTCCGCGCTCGAGCCTCTTTTCCAGGCGACGAAATCTCTGTCTGCGACTTGTAGTATGCTCGCACAAGCGTCACCTGCGCATGCGCAGCGGGAGCCGAGAGCAGCTGCTGCTGCTGCGCGGGATCGTCGGCCCTGCACCTGGCCGGGGCGCTGCAGGGCGTCGCACCGCCTCCTCCGGGGCCGCCGTCATCGGGTTTTTGCCTCCGCCCGCCTTCGGCTTGGCCGCCCTTTGCTCGCTCTTCCCTCTCTCCCCTCGATTCACTCGCTCGCCAAAAACACAGACACAGCAACAGCAAAACATGCGCTCCTCCCTCTTCACCGCCGCGCTCGCCCTCGCTGCCGCATCCGGCCCAGCCCTCGCCGCTCCCGCCGACGTCCCCGCCGTCGAGAAGCGCCAGTTCGAGTGAGCCGCCTCCTTCGCTCTCTGCTTCCTGTAGGACCGACAACCAGGGTCGTACGCTCTCTAAGCGCCTCAGCGAGCGGGACCCGCACGGATTGCGCACGGCCTGAGGAGCTGGGCGGGCTCTCGAGCTCCTGCTGCCCGGGTTGGGGGTCCTCCTGGCGAGGCCCATCTTCCTGGCCTCGCAAACGAGCGCAAACGAGCTTGCGACAAAGTCAGGCCGGCTGGAGGATGCGGTTGCAGCCCACTCCTCCTGGGAAGCCAGACTGACCACCCCATTGCCGACCCAACAGCGGCCTTACGAGCGTGCTCGGCGATGTCACGTCCGCGTTCGGCGACGTGACTAGCATTGGCGGGAGTGTGTTCTCTCGCGTGACGAGTGCAGGCCAGACGGGCTTCGAGTGCGTCCCCAGCTTTCTCTGCCGCCGACACCCCTCTCTCCCGACCCTCTCCAGCCTCCCTCCTTCACCTCAGATGTTCGAATCAGACTGACGGCGACTTCCCTGTGTCAGGTATGTGACTTCCGGCGCGGATGGCGCTCTCGAAACCCTGACTTCTTTTGGTCAAGGGGCGTTCAGTTCAGCGACCGAGGGCGCCGCGGGTGCCTTCTCGACTGCGACATCCGCGGTGGGAGGCGCTGCGACGACGCTCACGTCCGCTGTGGGCGGAGCAGCTTCAACGGCGACCTCAGCCGTCGGAAACGGAGCGTCGGGCGCCTTCTCGTCGGCTACTGACGGGGCAGGCGGAGTCATTAGCAGTGCGACCAGCGGTGTCGGAGATGCTACGTCGGCTGTGGCAGGCGCTGCGTGAGTCCTGTCATTCTGTCGCCGCCTGCGCTCTCGAGCCTCCCCCTGCTCGCTCTCCCCGCTCCCCCCTCCCCTTCCCTCCTTCCCTTTCGGCCCGCAGACGCAAAGCCCATGACTGACGGTCCTCGTTGTCCTTCATCGCGTTGCGTCCAAACAGCGGCGGCTCGAACCCGGCGGCCAAGCTCTCGCTCTCGCCGACCGCCTGGATGTCGGCCGTCCTCGTCAGCGGCGCGGCCCTTGCTGGCGGCGCCGTCGTCTTCGCCTGAAGCGACACTTTCCTTCGATGGGATCCCCTCTACCGACGAAAAGGGACCGGCGCTCGACCTACCGCCGTGTCGTCGGACACGCCCTCTCCTTTATCCCCTTCCTCCCCAACCACAAGTCCTCGTACATAACACCTCTTATCTTTACCTGTAATCCCGCTTTGCCCCTCCGGAGGTGCTCGCTTCGTGCGTATACCGTGTGGACCGCGGCGTGGCCGCAAAGAGTCGGCTCGCGAGGAGACGAGGCCCGGGTGCGCTCGCATTGTGTTGACCCACTCTGCGGGCCAGATGGCATTTGCGCTCAAAGTGGCAGCTTCCGGGTCGGGCCACACAGACCAGTCGGGCAAGCTCGTCGCCTGGACCGCGCGTGGAAAACGACGAACTGTCGCTCAACCTGCGGGGCCACCTCGAGGGGTCGTCGCGCACATTTGTGATCGCAGACGCGCCTCTGCGTGCGTTGCAGCGCGTCACTCGGTCTCCTTGACACTCTGACGCCGTGCCCTCGAGAGCGTCCGAGTCTGGTGCTTGCTGCACCCGTCACGAGAGCGTGTTTGAGAAGGCTCTCCTCGAGCTCGTCCTCCTCGACGCGAGGTGACCGGCTCTGCCGTGCACTTTCCGCCGAGAGTTGGGCGGGCGCGCGCGCACGCGACCCCAAGGCAATCGAGCGTGGAGTTCCATCACGTCCGCATACGGGCCTCTGCCGCACACCGTCGTGAGAGTCGACGTCCACAAGTTGAGCGAAGATTGAGAGAGGACTCTGAGCTGGACGAGTGAGGCATTCCTCGTTGACGCGGGCGTGGTATGCTCCGTGCGGCGGGTTCGGCCGGGAGAGGGGCGCCGAGCCTGGCGTCACAAAGGAGCGAGAGGAACGAGAGTCCGTGCCGCCGCAGCCCGGCGCAGGCTGTCAGAGCGCGACCCAGCGCCGTCGCTCAACAGAGCGCTGCTTGCGCTCACCAACCCGCACAGGGAGCCACACTCTGCGCGAATCTCGACCCAGACCCACTCTGTCGACAGTGCCCTGAGTTCCCTCGAGCCAACCTTTGTGCGAGCGAGCGAGCTCCCGGCCGCCCGCGCGCCCACTCGAGTCTCTCCCTTCAGCCGGCTCCCTTTCTCCCAGCCCAACAGACACGCTCCCTTTTTTGCCCGCCCTAGCCAGGCCAGGCCCACGACGACCCCGCCGCTGCCACGCGCACGCGTTGACCGCACTCCCCCCGTCCCCCCGCCCACCCTTGCTCACCGGCCGAGTTGAACGAATCCACCCCACGCCAGCCGCTGCACTCGAGCAGCGCGCACAGGCACAGCCGCACGCCATGCTCTCGTCGTCGCCACGACCAGATGCGCCGTCGCTCCTCGCCGCACACGGCTGCAACGCCGGTCCCCTCCTCGCCCCCTCTTCGCCCACGGCCGCCTACCACGATGGCGAGATCTCGCCTTCGTTCGACGCTTCGTTCGCCAGCTCGATGTGAGTCTCAGAATGCAGTCTACGTGTGCAGAGGCCAGAGCTGACCCGCGCCGACGACGTGGCCAGGTCCATCACCTCCGACGAGCAGCGAGGAGGAGGGGGACATCCCTCACCTTTGCCGGCGCATTTGCGGCCGCAGGCCCAGGCTGCTGCTTCGTCTCCAGTCGACGCCATGGACATCTCGCCGGCTCCCGTCCCCCAGTTCCCCGTTGCGAGCTCGTCGTCCGGACGTTCGCGTGCTCCTGCACCCCGGCCCCTCCTCTTCCAGCGCCCGCATTCATCCACCGCGGCACTTCCCCTGACGGCAGTCCCTCCTTCGGCCAAGGACGACCACCCATTCCTCAAAAGCCTCTTCAAGGCAGAGAAGTCGGCACCGGCTTCGCAGACGACGTTTGCCCCCGTCGCCCCACTCTTGATCCCGCGGTCGTCGTCGCCTGACGACTTTCGTCGCCGCCCTGCCCTCGCGCCTTTCCCCTCCTCGTCCTCGAGCCTCTCGGCTGTGCCAAAGGTAGGCTCGAGCAGGCCAGGCTTGCCGCACTGCGCGACGGTTCCGCCGACCAACGCCGACAAGCTGCGCCCGCCGTTCCAAAAGACGGCCTTTGAGTTCCGCGCCGGCAGCGACGACGGCCTCGAGGGCGTTCCAGTTGCGGATGTCAAGGGCAAGTCGACGGCGCCGCTGCGCCCGGGTGGCGGACGCGTTCGCAGCGCGTTGCCTCCGAGCTGGAGCAAGCGCCAGACAGCGCCCGTCGGCGGCCTCGCTCCTCCGGCGCTCATGGCCCCGCCCAAGCGCAAGTCAGAGTCGTGCCTGCCGACCCTGCGCCGGGACGAGCCCGAGTCGTCGCCCTTTCGCATGGACGTTGACGGCGAGTCGCCCGAGGCGCGCCTGTCGTCCCCGGTCAAGCTGCGCGTGCCCGGCCACCCGCGCTCCGTGTCCGACTCGCGCGTGACGACCAATCCCTTCTACGTGTCGGACGCGGGGTCGTCGCCCGGCTCGGACGTCGACAGGTCGGGCGCCGACGAGCGTCTGGCCGACATGTTCGGCCTGTCGCCGGGCGACAACCTGTCGCCCATCCCGCAGTCGCGCAAGCGGTTCCTCGAGCAAGAGAACTCGCCGACGCCCGCATCACCGACCCCGCTGAGTAACCTCGGCGGCGGCTCCCTCGGTGCCGCGGCAACGCGGCGCGCCTTCGAGAAGGCCGCGTCGACGGCTTCGCTGCCTCTGCGCGTGCGGCGTCAGCGCTCTGCGGCGGTGCTGCGCCCGTCGCTCAACACGTTCGCGTCGCTCGGGCCGGCGACAGCGACGGGGGACTCGTTCAACAAGCGGCACGCGACCCAAGCCGAGGACGGCAAGCCCGCACCCGTGCCCATGCTGCGCGTCTCGCGCAGGTCCAACTCGGTCGCCGACCCGTCGTTCCTCTGCGGTGGCGCTCCCGCGTCGTCGGCTTCATCGGGCAGCACGAGTGCCAGCACGGCTCTCTCGGCCCGGGACCCGAACGCCATGCTCGAGTCGCCCGACGTGTGCCTGCCGCTCGACGGCTGCATCGACTACCTCACGGCGGGCAGTCGGCGCGTCGGCGCGAGTGTCGACCTTGGCAAGGCCATCGTCAGCCCGGAGGCGGCGAGCCCGATCGCAGGGTTCCGGAAGCAGGAGGCCAAGGGCAAGGCTCTGCCCTGCTTTGGGGTCAAAGAGGACGGACTCATGCGCATCACGCCTCGCACGGTGCGTCCCTCTGCCCTTTCGCGTCTCTCGTCGCGACCTGACGTGCTGACCCTTGTCGGCGCCTCGACAGCTCAATGAGCTGCAGAGCGGCATGTACCGCGACGGGGTCAAGGAGTTCATCATCGTCGACTGCCGCTTCGACTACGAGTACGAGGGCGGTCACATTGACGGGGCCATCAACCTGTCCGAGCTCGCCGACGTCGAGGCTCGCCTGCTCAACTCGGCCAACCCGCCGCAGCCGAGTACGAGCGACTGCGCGCCTGCTGAGGGCAAGACCGTGCTCATCTTCCACTGCGAGTTCAGTGCGAAGCGCGCCCCGACGAGGTGCGTCTCTCTTCCCCGAACGAAGCGTCGCTTTGCTTGGGATTCGCCTAGCTGACCCTGCCCCGACCCGCTCAGCGCCAAGCACTTGCGCAACCAGGACCGCCAGAAGAACTTTGCCGCGTACCCCAACATCTTCTACCCGGAGCTGTACATCCTCCAAGGCGGCTACGAGGCCTACTACAAAGCCTACCCCGTGAGTCCCCCCCACACGTGCTCCGCTCCCCTCGCTGGGCAAGATGGCTGACTCCTTCGCCACCCTCTCCACGATCCCCAGGAGCGCTGCCTGGGAGGCTACGTCGTCATGGATCACCCAGAGCACGACGCCAAGCGATCGCTCAACCTCAACAAGTTCCGCGACCAGAAGCGCGTCTTCAACCGCGCGTCGTCCTTCACGTTTGGCCAAGCGCAGCACGCCTCTGCACTCCTCCGCTCTGCCGAAGAGAAGGGACCCAAGGCGGCGACGGGCGGGTACGCCAAGTCGCGCCGCCCCGTCTCGAGCGGGACCTTCATGAGTCGCCAGGCGCTCGAGCCAGCAGGCTTCCAGTTCCCGCGGCCGGGCAAGAAGCCCTCGGGTCCGTCGTGCAACTCGACGTCGAACGCGTCGCCGTCCGCTGCCGCCGCCGTCGCCGCGTCGACTGCCGCGCTCTCCATCACCGAGGAGGATCACGAGGGCGACTCGTCGTTTGGGACCAATGGCTCCAGCCCTGGCGGACCTGCGGGAGGTTCTCCCTGCCCGCCGTCGAGCAAGATGGGCGCGCGACCGATGTTCAAGCTCGGCGGCATGCTGCACCCGCGGCGGGGCCTCGAGCGCGCCGCGACGGCGTCTGTCCTCACCTTCTCCCGGTGAGGCCCCGGCGCGCCTGTCGGTGCCCTCCCTCCTCGCACCAACGAGACGCGCTCGTCTCGATGTGAGCTCCCTTTTATCGTTCCTCCCTCCCCACGGCTCGTCATCGCCTCGTATCTAGCATAGAGCCCCCCGGCCTCGTCTCCCCGGAATCATCCCGACCCCGCTGTGCACAGTCATACCCACGCTCGCTCTCTTCTTTACCTTTTCGTCCTACCGTTGTTTGTGCTCACTCATCTCTCGTCGTCGCCGCATCCTCTCTCGATCCCATCCTCACTTTCGTTTCCTCAGCTCCTCATGCCGACCTCTGTCCGCTCGTTTGTCGGTCGCAGTCTTCTCGTCTTACATTCCCTTCTTGAGCCCCAGTTGCAACCACCTCACATCGTCTCCTTTCATGTTTGCACCTGGGGAGAGAGGATGTCATGGCCACAGGCGCGGAGTCGCGCGCGGTTCGATCTCCGCGTCCGGCGGCAGCGGCGACGGCGACGCGCGCGGAGTCGAGAGCTCGCCCTCTCGTTACAACACTCTCTGCACACGCCTCGCGCACCCTCCAGCTGCTGTACAGCGAGCTTCACGACACAGTCGCACCGGTAAACAGCGCCTGCACCCACCAGAGGTCGACATCGAGCCGCACAGGAGCTCGTCCACCTCCCTCGCCACACCCTCGGACACCAACCTCGGCAACACCTCGTCGCACTTCTGCGCTCCGCCGGGTCGTCCAGGCGCTACACAGATCGCACGCAAGCGTACCAAGACCCTCGCCATAGTCGCCGAGTTGTCCGAGCCGCCCGACCCATGTTCAACTCGTCGTCGCCCGCCGAGGCCTTCGCGCCGCACTTCAACTCGCCGCTGCCAGCGTCAAGCTACCCAGTGTACCACGTACACCGCGCCGACCTCGTTCCGGGCATGACGGACAAGGTCCTGTCGCTTGTCGCGCCCCTCGTCGTCTACTGGGCCTTTTCCCTCTTCTTCCACCTCCTCGACTCGCTCAACTGGGACGCTCTCGAGCGACACCGCATCCACGAGCCAGAAGAGGTCAAGACCAAGAACAGGGTCACGCCGGGAGAGGTCGTCGTTGCTGTCTTGCTCCAGCAGGTCATCCAGACGGTCGTCGGGTTCGTGTGGCTCGTCAGCGACGAAGAGGTGTCTGACCCGGCGGGGGACCTCAACGCGTGGGGCAGGACGGTGGCCAAGGTGGTGATTGGCGCTGCCGGGACGAGGACGGGTGGTGAATGGATGGCCAAGCATGGGCAGCGCGCGACAGAGCTCGTCTACTGGTGGGCGCTCCCGACCGTCCAGATGGCGTTCGCCTTGTGCGTCTCTCGTTCCGCCGCCACGCTTCGTTGTCCTGACCCCAAGCGCTCCGATCGCAGCTTCGTTCTCGACGGCTGGCAGTACATGATGCACCGGACGGCCCACCAGGTCACGTTCCTGTACCGCACCGTCCACAGCTGGCACCACCGGCTGTATGTCCCCTACGCGTACGGCGCCCTGTACAATCACCCACTCGAGGGCTTCGCGCTCGACACGTGCGGGTCCGGGCTCGCGCACGCCATGGCGGGTCTGTCGACGCGACAGGCCGTCCTCTTCTTTGCGCTGTCGACGCTCAAGACGGTCGACGACCACTGCGGGTTCGCGTTCCCGTGGGACCCGCTGCAGCACCTCTTTGGCAACAACGCCGACTACCACGACATCCACCGTACGTTTCTCTCTTGCGTCGGCCCTAGACTCGCTCTGAGGATGACCGGCTGACGTTTCTCCCGCGTGCTTCTTCCGGCATTGCAGACCAGGTGGCCGGGCTCAAGAAAAACTACTCACAGCCGTGGTTCATCTCGTGGGAGTGCGTCGCTCCCTGCTCGACGGTTCCCCCGTCTTTCTCGGCACTGACACGTCCCCGCCATCTCTCACGCAGCATCTTCTTCAACACGCGCATGACCCGCGCCGAGTTCCAGTCCAAGGTGGCCAAGCGCTTCGAGGACGGCGAGGTCCCGCCGAGCGTCGTCAACGGGCCGAACGAGCTCGCTGCGCCGCCGACGAGCAAGCGCAACGGGATCGCGCTCAAGGAAAAGGTTAACTGAGTACGCAGCTCGTCTGGTGATTCTTGTCGGGTGTCCGTGGTTGTACAGTCCCGAGACGTAGATACCCTGCTCTTTGCCCTCGTTCCTTCGTTCGTTTCACTCGCCCCCCCCTCTTCCTCGCATACTCTCGTTCTATCTAGTGCTCGTCGCTCGCAGCGCAGCCTAATGCAGCTCGTTACCTCGACAGCTCTCGTGAACGTGCTAGAGGGTAGGCGAGAGTCGGTTGCGAGGGGACCGTGACGCCCTCTCTGTCGCTCGCGCCGCTCTCTCGCCGTCGCCGCGCCGTGTGCTCTCTGGCGGCGCCGTCGCATGTAAGGACGCCCTGCTGCGAAAAGGACAAAGTACACGCCGCCCCCTCGCGAGGGCGTTTTCCCCCACAGTCTACTCAACCCGCCTCGTCCACAATCCCTCCGTTCGTCCCCAAATCGTCACCTCAGACCTTGACCTCCTTCTTGGCCGGGACGGCCGGGGTCGACGACGCGTTTGCCGAGCGCGCCTTGGGCAGCGGGAGGGGCTTGGCGCGGAGGCCTTCGTACACGTCGGCGAACTTGAGCGCGTGGCGCGAGAAGAAGTCGCCGTACCGGCGCGACGTGGTCGACTGGGCGACGGTGAGGTGACCCTGTGAGAGTGTGGGTGCGTGTGCATGCGAGTCAGCGCGGGGAGAGAGGGACAAGAGAGGGAGAGGAAGGGGGGAAAGGACGCACCTCGTCGATGCCGAAGTTGACGTCGCTGACGTTGGTCTCTTCGCCCTCGAGCAGGCCGCCCTCGACCCAGGTCGTCTTGCGCGCGGCGCCCTTTGCCGTCATGAGCATCTCGAGCACCTCTTGCTCGTCGTCGCACTCGAGGAACTTGGCGAGCTTGTCGGTGCCGAGCGTGGTGTAGAGGCGGAGGAACGACCTCAGGGTCGAGTTGGCCAGCTGGGGCTCGACCGACGCGAGGAAGAGCTGCTGCTGGTGCGCGCTCGCGTCGGGGAGGGCCGCGTACGCCGCGAGGACAGAGTCGGACTCGGCCTCGTACGGGGGAGGGTTGGGGCTGATGAAGCGCGGCGCGCCGTGCGCGAACAGCTCGGCGAACGCGGCGAGCTGGTCGGCACGCTGCTGCTGCGCTGCACTCGCGGCGGCACCACCGGCCGCCGCCGCCGCCGACGACCCCCCGCCGCGGACAAGGCGCGCGTGCTGGTCGCCAAACTTGTCTTTCATGCCCGTCGCGATGCCCTCGTCGACCTTGGTCGGGCACAGGGCCTGGCAGATGGCGAGGAGCGCAAACATGCGGTCGGCCGTCTTGTTGATCTGGTCAAACGCGCTGCCGCGCTGGAAGTGCTTGAGGCGCAGGACGAAGAAGAGGATGTGCGACAGGGCGCGGATCGCATCGGGGTACCGCCCGAGCATCATGTAGGCGAACCCGACGTAGTAGTAGACGGCGACGTGCGCCGACGTGACGCGCGTGAAGAGGGCCTTCTTGTTGAGGTCGATGCCGTCGAGCATCGAGAGCGCGAGCGTGTAGTCGCCGAGGAGGACGTGCACCCGCACGAGGCCGAGGATGGAAAAGTAGCCGAGGTGGTGGTACAGCGGGATCGAGCCGTACTCGCCCGCGGCCGCCTCGACGTCCTCGCCCTTCTGCGCCGCCGCGAGCTGGTCCTGAATCTTGCTCTTCTGGATGAGCGAGTACAGGACGTTGAGCACCGAGTAGCACGACCAGACCTGCGAGGCGCGCTGCGTTAGCCCGCTGTGCTGCACTGCGGAGGAGAGGGCGCGCACACACCTGGCCCGACTCTGCGAGGATGGCCTTCTCCTCGTCCGTCTTGCCGTCGACCTTTGCGCGCCACAGGGTGAAGCTCGTGTACTGGTACACAAACTCGTCGATGCTGCGTGGGTGGGCATACGAGGTCAGCCGGTGCGTCGGGTCGAGCCACGGAGGGGGAGAAAAGGCAAGACGGACATGTTGTAGAGCCAGTCGACGGGGAGGGTGATGGGGACGGGGCCGGGCGAGTTGAGGATGGTGTTTGCGAGGGCGCAGTAGTTCTCGTACGACGAGATGCGGTCCTCGAGGGTGGGCTGGAGGCGGGCGAGGATGTGCTTGAAGTAGAGCTCCTTGTACAGAGTGAGGAACAGGTCGTCGTAGTTGACGAGCGGGGCAATGACCTCTGCCTCGGGCCACTCCTTGTTCGAGTAGAACTTGTCCGAGATGCGGTTCCAGCCCGAGTCGTACGCGGCCTGGATCTCTGCGAGGTTCGGGGTCGGGGCGTTGAGGAGGGACCACAGCGAGATGAGGTAGCGCTTGACGGGCTCGGGGACGCTCGCGAGCTGCTCGAGGGCGTGAGCCTGCGACGCGGCAGCCTCTGCGATGCGCTGCTGCTGGGCGACTTGCTCTGCGATGGGCGTGGTCGAGGTTGAGGTCAGCCGAGAACAAGGGCGAGGCGGAGGAGAGGGGGGACTCGCCGTTGCCGGCGTCCGAGTAGAGGTCGGGCTGGACAAAGTCTGCCTGGACGTCGTAGTCGGTCTCGTCGATCTCGAACTCGTTGGGCTGCATGGCTGGGGCTGAGTGGGGGGCAGAGAGGGAGAGGGAGGAGGTGTGTGTGGCCAGGACCACTGGAGAGTGTTTCACCCGTGAGCCTAGCTCACTCGCTCGCCTCCCCTCGAGCAGAAAGTGGCCACCGCCTTGTCCCTCCCCTCCCCTCTCTGCCCCGACCCCTCCCTCTCACGCACCTCCAGCCTCACCACAGCCATGGGGGACCACGAGGGCCTCACACAGTACCCCTCGCTGCTTCGTACGCGCCTACCTACCCTCCTTGCCACTTGGCGGCACAGTGCGCCCCGCTGACACTCCCCTCCCCCGTCATTGCTCCACCCCACACGCTCCCCCTCGCCATCCACCATGCACAGGCAGCGAGCACATGAGCCTCGTCCAGGTACCACTCATCTGCCCTACTCCTACCCCAACCAAGCACCCGTCTTGACTCCAGAGACCCTCACCCCCTCGCAGCTCTTCTGCCCCATCGACGTCGCCCATGCCACGGTCGAGGAACTCGGCCACCTCGAGCGCATTCAGTTCAAGGACGTGCGTGATCCTGCGCCGCTACTCGCACGAGGACTGCCTTGCTCACAGCACACATGCGCTCGCAGCTCAACCCAGACGTCAATCCGTTCCAGCGCACCTACGTCTCGCAGATCCGCCGCTGCGACGAGGTGCGCTGCTCTCCCGTTGGGCGAAGACGACGTGTCTATCACACTGACGCTACGAGACCCCGTCGCGCGCCCGCAGGCCGAGCGTCGCCTGCGTTTCCTCACGCAGCAGATCGCCGGGCAGGGCATCCACATCCGCCCGTACGAGGAGACGCTCGCCCTCCTCGCCGGCCGATCCGGCCCCCAGGCCCTCGACGAGCTCGACACGCGCCTCGCCGAGTCGGAGCAGCGCGTCGCAGCCATGAACACGTCGTACGACAACCTCGAGAAGCGCGCCCTCGAGCTCGAAGAGGCCCGCCAGGTCCTCCGCGAGACCGAGCGCTTCTTTGCAGAGGCGCAGGGCCGCTCGAGGGACATCCGCGGCAGCTTTGAGGAGGGCGGAGAGGCAGACGCCCCGCTGCTCGGTGACGTCGAGGCCAACATCCAGGCGGGCGAGCAGGGCCTGGGCGGCTTCGAGCTCGAGTGCGTCCCATCGCCTTGCTCAAAGGACCCCTGTGCGCAAACTGACGCGTTCTCATCCGCAGGTTCGTCGCCGGCACGATCGACCGCGCCCGCATGGGCACGTTCGAGCGCGTCCTGTGGCGTGTCCTCCGCGGCAACCTCTACATGAACGTGCGTCCGCGCCCTCCATCATTTGCCTCCTCTGCCGTTCACTCTTCGCTCACGCCACGCCCTCGCGCACGCGCAGTCGGCCGAGATCGACGACTCGGTCCTCCCCGTGCCGACCTCGGCGCGCGACTCGTCGGGCGACGGTGACGAGAAGCGCCTGCGCAAGAACGCCTTCATCATCTTTGCTCACGGCCAGGACCTGCTCGACAAGATTCGCAAGATCGCAGAGTGTGCGTGGCTGTCACACGTGCTGTGGACCTGACTCGGACGCGACGTTGCGAGTGCGAACGTGTCCTGACGCCTCGAGATCCCGCGCAGCGATGGGCGCGACGCTGTTCTCGATCGACTCGTCGTCGGACAAGCGCTCGGACAAGCTGCGCGAGGTGACGACCCGCATCGAGGACCTCAACTCTGTCCTGTACAACACGAACCAGACGCGCCGGGCCGAGCTTGTCAAGATTGCCGACTCGATCTCAGCGTGGTGGGCCCTCGTGCGCAAGGAGAAGGTCGTGTTTGCGACGCTCAACTTGTGGCAGTGGGACCAGGGGAGGAAGACGCTTGTTGCTGAAGGGTGGGTCCCGACGAGGGACATCCCCGCCGTGCAGGCTGCCCTTAGGAGGGCCTCGGTGCGTCGTCCAATTCTCTCGACCTCTGTCATCGACGAGCGGAGTCTGACACTCGCCCGCCGGCTCAACCCCGCAGGAGAACGCCGGCACGTCCGTCTCGGCCCTGCTGCACGAGCTGCGCACGACCAAGACGCCGCCGACGTTCCACCGCACCAACAAGTTCACCGAAGGGTTCCAGTCCATCATTGACGCGTACGGCATCGGCTCGTACCAGGAGGTCAACCCGGGCTTGTTCACCGTCATCACGTTCCCGTTCCTCTTTGGTGCGCCCGCGGTGTCCCTTCTCTCCTCGTCGAGCCCGAACGACGCGCTGACGAGTCCGAGGGAATCTCGCGTGTGCGCGCGCAGCCGTCATGTTCGGCGACATTGGCCACGGTTGCTTGATGACGGGCTCGGCCTTGACGCTCATCCTGCTCGAGAAGAGGTTCACCAAGGGCACCGGCAACGAGGTGCGCTGACCTCTGTCCCCTTCCTCCTCTGGTGCTTGAGTCGATCTGACGACGCTTGCGCCGCCGCTGCAGATCTTCGATACGTTCTTCTACGGCCGGTACATCATCTTCCTGATGGGCGTCTTCGCCATCTACACGGGCTTCATCTACAACGACATCTTTTCGCTGTCGCTCCACCTCGGCAAGTCGCAGTGGGAGTGGCCCGAGGCGGCCAACGGCGCCGTCGAGGCGGTCCAGACGGCACACCGCTACTTCTTTGGCCTCGACCCGGGCTGGCACGGCGCCGACAACTCGCTCATCTTTACCAACTCGCTCAAGATGAAGATGTCGATCGTCATGGGCGTCATCCACGTGGGCTTTCCTCCTTCTCCCTCGTCGTGAGACCGCGTTCAGAGTGCTGACCCCGCCGATGCTCTCGACCCGCAGATGTCGTTCGCCATTTGCCTCCAGGTCCTCAACCACCTCCACTTCAAGCGCCCCGAGCTCATCTGGGCAGAGTTCCTCCCCCAGATCCTCTTCATGGAGTCCATCTTTGGCTACCTCGTCCTCTGCATCGTCTACAAGTGGAGCGTCGACTGGGAGGCGGCAGGTGCTCAGCCCCCCGACCTGCTCAACATGCTCATCAAGATGTTCTTGAGCCCGGGCAATGTTCGTGATGCGCTCTCCAGTGTCGAGACTCGCCCTGCTGACCTTGCCCTCCCCGCGCAGGTCGAGGCCGACAAGCAGCTGTACCGCGGCCAGGCGTTCGTCCAGGTCGTCCTCCTCCTCATCGCCCTCGTCTGCGTCCCCTGGATGCTGTGCACGCGCCCGTACCTCGAGTACCGCGAGATGCACAAGATCAAGGAGCAGGGCTACCAAGGGATCGGCAACGGCAACGGGCACCAGCACGACGCGAGCTCGACCGAGGACGAGACGGACGGCGAGGGCAACGCGCACGAGGGTCACGCGGTCGCCATGACGGAGGAGGCTGAGGAAGAGGGACACGACCTCGGCGAGATCATCATCCACCAGGTTATCCGTGCGTCTCCCTTCGACCCCCCCCCCCCCCCGGCTTTCCCCTCGATGCTCAGCTGACACTCTCACGCTCGCGCGCGCGCAGACACGATCGAGTTCTGCCTCGGCTGCATCTCCAACACGGCGTCGTACCTGCGTCTGTGGGCCCTCTCGCTCGCGCACGCCCAGCTGTCCGAAGTCCTGTGGAACATGACGCTCGAGCGCGCGTTCGGCATGGAGGGCACCCTCGCCGTCCCCTTCACGTTCTTCATGTTTGCCATGTGGTTCACCCTCACGATCGCAATGTGCGTTTCCTTCCCTCTCATCGTCCTCTGGCGGCGGCGTACGGAGCGATCCCGCACTGACGCGCTTGCTCGCCCGTCCGCAGTCTCTGTGTCATGGAGGGCTTGTCTGCGTTCCTCCACGCATTGCGTCTCCACTGGGTCGAGTTTAACAGCAAGTTCTTCGTTCGTCGTTCTTCTCCTTTGCTTTCCCCCGGTGCCGCCTCGCCCGCTCATCCGCCTTTTTCCACGCAGATTGGCGCTGGAACTGCGTTCGCGCCACTCACGTTCGCAGGGACAGAAGAGGTTCGCACGACACGTTCCACCTCGCCGCTTTCCGCGCGACACTGACCCCCTCCTCGCCGGCGCCCGCAGATCCCGGAAGGCGTGCTCTAGACGCGTCCTTCGCGCCTCTTTCTGTAGTTCTCCTCCCCGCCGTGCAAGTACCCGAGTCTCCCATCAGCCAACCGTGCAAGCCCCCGCGGGGACGCATTGTCGCGTGCCGCGCTTTGTCCACCCCCTGATCCGTCGCAGGTTCGCCTTTCACCCCGTACTTTTCGCAGATATCGCGTCGCAGCTCCATTTCCTCTCTCTCTCGCTTACTCTGTGCCTGCTGCTTTCTCTCGCTCAGACCTCTCGCCATGCGCGTCGCTGATGACGAACGGACTGCGCTGCTTGGTCACGACCAGGAGGGAAGGGTGGAAGGGGCGCCCGACGGTGCGAAGGCCTCGGCGAGGTGGTGCGTCTCTCCATCTGCGTCGCCTGTCTCGTGGACGGCTCCGCTGACGCTCCGCTCACCACAGGATCATCCCGCGTCCGTCTTCTCCCCCCTTTTTCGGCAACACCCCCGGGCATGGACTGACCTGCCCGGTCTCGAATCACCACAGCGTGCTTCGTCTTTTCGCTCCTGGGCGGTGCAGCCGCGTCTGTCGAGATGGAGATCTACAGCCAGGTCCGCGCGCATCATCCCATCACCCGTCAGCCGTCGCCCATGTCCTGACCTCCTCACCCGTCCGCAGACGGCCTGCCGCAGGGTCGTAGCGCGGGGCACAGTCGGTCACCTACTCGGCGGGCTCGCGGAGGGCGGAAAAGGCTGGGCGGAGATGTGCCGCTCGAACACGGCGGTGCAGCGCGAGACGACGGGAATCAGTACGTTGCTCCCTGCCGCGGTCTCTCCCCAGATACGACTACTGATCTGGGCCCCGTACACAGTCACCAGCATCCTACTTGTCGCGGGAACTCTCAGCGCTCTAACCGCTGCGTGGTGGGGAGCCCTCGCGGACCGCAAGGGTCGCAAGGTCGTTCTCTTCGCGGGCAGTGTCGCCGAGCTGCTCGAGGCAGGCATCATGGTCTTGTTCGCCTCAAGCTCCCTGTTTACGAGCGTGCGTAGCAACGCCTGACCACTCCGGCGCAACGCAGGATCCTCAGCTTGCCCGAGCGGTTTGGGTACAGAGCGCTGCTCCTGCTCGCGGCCTTTGCGGGCTTATCGGGCGGTCAGCTGTGCGTCTTCACCCCTGATAATCTCCTCGCGCCGTTCAGGCTAATCAGACCGTGCAGGGCAAACATGGCCGTCGCGTCGGCCTACCTGGGGGACGTCGCAGGCACTGCGTCAAAGGCGCAGCTCCTCTCGTCGTACGAGGCGGCGCTCTTTGCCGGCCTCGGCCTCGGTCCTCTACTCGGTACGTTGCAACGCTCTTTTTTGTTGGGCCTCCGCCCCGACCCCGCCTGACCAACCCTGCCTTTCCTCTCGCCCCTCCCGGCTGCACCACCTCGCAGGATCCGCCCTCTTCCGCTTCACCGCGCTCGGTCCCCGCGCGCCATACCTCCTCATGGTGATCTGCCGCGCGGCGTATCTCGCCTCGTTCCCCTTCATGCCCGAGTCGCTCCCGCCTGCCCGGCGGGCTCGTGCAAACGCGCCGCAGCTGGAGCGCCGCACGGTGGTACAGCGGCTACTCGACGTTCCGAAGGACCTGGTCGCACCCTTCAAGGTGCTCTTGCCTCGCAAGGTGGACGAGGGGAAGAGGAAGAACTGGCGGTTGCTGCTCGTCGCGATCTCGGGCGCGCTGCTGCTGGTCGACACGGTACGTTCCTTCCATTCTCTCTCGCAGTACCCAATTCCGCCGAGTTCTCGTTCTGACCTACCCATCCCTTGCGCAGGGACTAGTACGTCCGGCTCTCCTCGAAGCTTACGCCGCGGCGCAATCGCGCTGACCTTCTTTTCCCTCGCAGGGCCCCGTCGAGGTCCTCTACGCCCGCTCCAAATTCAGCTGGGGTCCGCCCGAGACGGGTCACTGGCTGAGCTACGCCTGCGCGTGCAAGCTCGTCGTGCTCCTCGGCATCATGCCCCTCGTCCGGCGGTCGTTCAAGCCGCGCGTTTCGGAAGCGCCGCAGAGCGATGTCCGCGTCGGCGACGGCATACTCGGTTCGTCGATGCAGGACGGGAGGGAGGGAAGGCGGGAGGACGAGGTCATGATGGTCAAGAGCTTGGCCGAGAAGGGTGCGCCTGACTGTTCTCTCGCTCGCGACTCGCACACGGCGCTGACCCCCCGCATCGCTCGGCAGCCTACGACCTGTCCCTCGCACGCTGGACCATCCTCGCCGCGCTCCTCGGCTATCTCATCATGCTCCTCCCCTCTCCCTCGGTCCGGCACTTCCTCCTGACCTCCGCCGTCGTCTCCATCGCCGCCGCGACCCCTCCCGCGCTCCAGTCCCTCGCTCTCTCCCTCGCAGGCCCAGACGACGCCGCCAAGGTGCTCGCGTGCGTCTCGGCCCTCGCCACCGTCTCGACAACCACGCTCGGGCCGTCCGTCTTTGGCGCCGCGTACGTCGCGGCGGTTGAGTGGTGGCCAGAGATGATCTTTGGGCTCGCGGCGCTGTGGATGGGCGCGGCCGTCGTCCCGCTTGTCTTCTTGCGGCTCGACGCGGGGCTGCCGAGGCAGGACGAGGAGCGCGGCAGCTGCGGGTTGGGCGAGTGAGGCGGGTGTGCGTGCTTCTCGTTTGCCTCTCTGTATCACCTTGTGCCCCTTTCTGCTGCTGTGCCGCCTGCGAGAGACACAGCGGAGAAGTTCTCCTTCTGCTGCTCCTGACCGAATTGCGAAGGCAAAAGGCCGGGGTGCGCGGTCGCGAGACTCACGCGCTCACGCCCACTGAAGTGCATGTTTGCGAAACTCTGTGTTGACGCTCCTGTGCTCTACTTGGCCGTCCGCCGGTGAATCGCCGACCCCAGAGCCTCGATCGCGCTCTTCCTCGACTCGGTGACCGCGTGCGCGACGTTCGTGATGCGGTTCTCGTCGAGCTGCGTTGTCCCCAACAGCGCGTCAGCCCACGTAGGCCGTGCAGAGCGGACACAGAAGCCAAGAGCAGAGGAGGGATTCGACAAACGCACCGCCTCAAACTGGGTCAGGTCCGACACGCCCGCGACGAACTTTGCGCGCTCCTTGCCGACCTTCTTGCCATGCGCCGTGAGCTTGACGCCGAGCGCCTTGAGCGGCTCGCGCGCGGCGTTGCGCAACGTGCGGAGGCGCTTCTGGTGCTTGGCCTGGGTGGGTCGGTGGGGGGTGGGTCGGTCGTCCGTGTGAGCGAGGCGGGGACACGCGCCGTCAGGGCGGGGCAAGGGCGGGAGAGAGCAGGCGCACCTGGTCGGGGGCTTTCTGCGATGCGAGCTCGTCCAGGCGCTGGTTGATGCCGAGCTCGAGCAGGGCAAAGGCCTGTGGGCGTCCCCGACGGGTCAGTCTCGTTGCGCCTGGGAGACGCGACAATCTGCGCAGGAGACACGCGACGCACCTCGAGCGCAACCTGCACGATCTGCACCAGCTCCCATGGCAACGTCTTCGGGTCGTCTTGCGCAGCGGCGAACAGCTCGGCTTGCTCTGCGGGGGCTCGGAAGGTCAGCCTCACAAAGTCCGTAGCAGACTCAGAGAGGGCAGGCGAGGCGGCGCACCCTTGAAGAACACGACGGCAGCCTGCTCCTTCTCCGGTGCGTCTTCGAGCGAGGCGAGGAGTGCGGCCTGGGCGTGCTGCGAGAAGATGACGAGCGCGGCCTCGGAGCGAAAGAGCTGCGGTGGTGCGGGGCGTCTTCGCGTCAGCACGAGGCGGCTGAGGGGCTGGCGGAGAGGAGACCTTTGCTCACGCTCGGGGGGAGGTCCACTGCGGGGACGTCAGTCGAGGGAGACAGGAAGCGCGAGTAGGCACCTGCGAAGACGCGCAGCCATGCGGCCTGTCGGTCGAGGAGAGCGCGAGCGACCGGCGTCAGTTCGCAACGCCTTTCTCAAAGCGCACAGAAGGACAACGCACATCCTGCCGGCCTGCCAGCTCCGTCTGCTGCCAGATCGTGCTGTCGGTCTTGCGCTGGTAGTTCGGGAGCGTCTTGAAGTCGCGGTTGTCCGAGTAAGTGTCTGCTCGGTCGCTCAAAGCGTCAGCCCTCTTGTTGGACGCAAGATGCGACGGAGGAGGAGAGGACGCACCGTCCGTGGCGCCGACCAGCTTTGCGACGTCCTCGACCGCGTCGTCGACGTCGTCCGGGTCGAGCTGCGCCCGCAGGACGCGCATCCGCAGCGCCTCGAGCGTGACGAGCCCGCCCTGCAAACTCGTGTCGAGCCTCTCGCGGAAGGCTCCAAAGTCCTCGACCTGCGCGCGGCATCGCTGCGGTCAGCGTGTCGCCCACGAGCCCGACGGTGAGACGGAGAGCGGAGGCGCGCGCACCTTTGCGAGCGCGCCGAGCGAGACCGCCTTGACGACCATCTCTGCCGCCTCGCGCCTCCCCCCGGCGTACCACGCCTCGGTGCCGAGCACCTCGTCCCACACTCCCACGTCGTTGGCCCTGTTCCCTCCCTGTCCGATCGCGAACGTGGCCCCGCGCGCAAGGACGAGGTGACTGAGCGTGTCGTGCTGGATGTTCTTGACGCCGAAGAGACGGTAGTGCGCGAGGGAGAGGGACGACGCGCCGACGAGGCGGAGGAGGTTGACGACGAGGATGCGCAGCTGGTACTTGTACTTGCTGCGCTGGAGGGCGTGCTCGCCGATGACGAGGGCACGGTCGAGGTACGCGCGGTCGTCTGTGTAGTGGAGCGGGTCAGGGGCCGAGGCAAGCAAAGGGGAGAAGGAAGACCGGGACGGACGCGAGAGGTGGAAGGCGCGCACGAGCGCCTGGCACGCCAGGAGCGCAAAGTCGTCGGCGGGCTGCAGCTCGGTCGGCGGGAGGTCCTTGCCTGCGTGCGCTAGCCCGACAGTCAGCGCGAGTGTCCTGCGTGGGACGGCAGAGAGAGAGAGAGAGTCCGCACCCAAGGGCAGCGCCTCAAAGTACCGCCGCACAAAGTCGTCCGCCGCGTCCTTCTCACCCTCGACGGTCGCCTGAGGAGCAAGGAACCGCAAGATCTTGTGCGCGTTGATGACCTTTGTCGCAGCCGCGACCGTCTTTCCACCAAGCGCGCGTCAGCGTTCGCCCTTCACCCGAAGCGCGGTCGAGTCCCGCTCACCTGCACAGCACCACCCGCGACGCCCTGGAGCACATCGCGCAGCGCCACGACGTCGCGGTCGGCGAGTACCTCGAGGTAAGGGTGCAGGTCGTCAAAGCCACACGCCTTTGTGCCAAAGCGCTCGAAGTATTCCTGCACGAGCGGGCCGAGCGGGTCGCCTGTGCGTTTTGCGCGGTGCGCGACGACGACGAGTCAGTCTCTTCGGTGGTGCAAGTGACGCGAGTGGAGGGGGAGGGGGGGGGTCACGGAGGAGGACCCACACTCGGACCAGCCTCGGACCTGCCCCTCGCGCGCGAGCTCCACCAGCGCGAGGAGGTACCCGCGCTCGACCCTCGCCTTGGGACCGTCGGTCGCGAGGCGGCGGAAGAGGTCCCTTGCGCTCGTGAGGTGCGCGAGGGCCTCTCCGGACGACGATGGGGGAGCGCCGGCGGGGGTGGTGGACGACGAGGCGAGGGCGAGGGAGGTACGGATGAGGTAGAGCATCGTGTGCCAGTTGGTGTCGCTGCGGGGTGGTCGTGTGAGTTCTCGGTGTTCCTGATTTCTTTCGGGTGAGAGGACACAGGCAGCGCGAGCACGAGCGAGAAAGAGGCGAAGTGCCCGCACTCACCCCTTCTCCAACGCGCCCCTCAACCTCTTCACCTCCCTCTCCCACGCACCGTTCTCCCTCGTCCCGTACTCGAGCCCGACCTCCCTGCGCCACAGCTCGAGGCCGAGGTTGGTCGCGCACCACTTGTCTGCCTCGGGGGAGGCAAAGTGCGCGAGGAGGGCGTCGGCGGGGGAGGGAGCGGGTGCGTCTGGGGTGGGGGCGGGGAGGAGAGAGGGGAGGACGAGAGGGGGGGCGGAGGAGGAGGCGAGTGTCGCAGAAGAGGAGGAGGAAGAAGCGCTCGACGAGGCGTACTGCGCCCTCAGCTCGAGGAACCTCGTCACGACGTGGAACTCGTCCGCCGAATTGTAACCCCTCGGCTTCTTTGCGAGGTCACCCGTAGTCTCCTCCGGCTGCGCGAGGTGCGCGTACCGCGTCGAGAGCTGCCGCTCGGTGACGCTGAGGAGGAGGGCCGCGTCCGGGTGCGTGCGGTCCCGCACGAGGAGGACGGTGCTCAGGATCGACCACCAGAAGTAACGGTCGTCCTTGAAGTGCTTGGACATGCGTAGAGAGGTCTGCGGGGCTGGCAACGTCAAGCAAGCGCGGGGGAAAGCGGCAAGAGAGCAGTGCGCACCTGCTGTGCGCCCTTGCGGTCGTTGGCTCGGACGTGCTGCAAGAACGCCTCGGTCGACAGCTCTTCATTGTCCGGGTTCTTGCTGACAGCCTCGGCGAGGAGCTCTAGCGCGTCGTCGCCTGTTCGAGCGCAGTGCGCTGGGGTCAGCGGGCGCGTCTTGAGAGGAGCGACTCGAGCCGTGGGGCGAGGGCGCACCTCGTCCGACGGCGCGCAAGACGTGGGTGAGGAGGGTGAGGACCTCTGCGTCTGCGAGAGCGGCGCCGCCGTTTGCCGACTTTGCCGTGTCGACGACCTTGACGACCTCGGAGCGAGGGGACGACGACGAGAGCGAGAGGGCGAGGGCTTTGAGCGCCTGCGAACGAGGGGGCTGGCTGGTCAGGTCTCGTCGAGGTGTCTGGGAGGAACAGCCGCACGAGTGCCGAAGGGTCTGCGGGGAGTTTCTTGAGGAGCTGGTCGGCGAGGAGGAGTGCGCGTTTGTGGTTGTGGGCCTCGAGTGCGGCTGGGCGTGGGGGGGGGTGTCTCCTTGTGAGTCAGCGATGCAGGTGGCCAGAGAGGGTAGACTCGCGCGAGTGCGAGTGGATTCACTCACAGCAGATGGGAGCGATGGCGCGCAGGTCGGTAGGGGACAGGCGGGCACGTCGCTGGGCGTAGAACGAGCGGACGAGGGCCGTCACTTGGTTGGGTGAGGCCATGGGCAGAAAGGTGCAGCTGAGCAACGAGGTGACTGTACAGCACAACGAAACGAGCGACTGAGGCGGTGCACGCGTGCACGGCTCCGCGAGTCCGCGGACAGCTGAGGCGACGACGCTTAAGGTTGCGACTCGCTCGTGGTCCCAAGCCTCGCGAGACTGCTTGCCTTGCACGAGAGCACCACAGACGCACCCATCCCGTATCCACACGCAGCCCAGCCTCGCCCCAGAGTCGGGTCCCCCTCCCCCTCGGAGGTTCGTTCCCCCCCACTCGCGCCCCCTCGGCACGCACGCTCCGCCAGACGTTTTGCACCGTGCGCCCCTGTGACCCCGCCTTGGCTTGGCAAGGTCCTCCTCCTCATTCCCTTGACTGCGCTCCCTCCAGTGTCCCTCCCACATGACCACCTCGTCGTTGTCGCTCGACACGCCCACGCTCGCCCTCGGCAGCGCCATCCTCCTCGCCCTCGCCCTCAACTTCAAGCTCCGGCCCCCTCCCCCGCAGGTCCACCCGTTCCTCCTCGGTCGCCAGTCCCTTCCCGCCCCGACCCGCACACCGGGCCAGTCGCCCGTCTACTCGTCGGCCGCCAACGGAGGCGTTCGCGCCCCCTACCGCCCGGACCGCAACGTCCGCACCCTCGACGACGTCCTCCGAAAGAGCCAGACGTGCCTCGAGGGCGGCGAGAGGGGCACCTGGGTCAAGGGCGGCGAAGGGCTCGTCAGCCTCGTCGACGGCTTGCGCGCTGGCCTCGTCAGCAAGCTCGCCGGCGCGTCGGGTTCGGTCCTCGTCGTCATTGACGACCCCACCGGTGCGCCCCCTCTCGCCGCCGCGTCCTCCTCGCCGAGACTGACCCATTGCCCGCCGCAGACGCGCTCCTCGTGACGCTCGCGCTCGCAACGAGCCCGCACAAGCCCGTCGTCCTCTCGCCCGACAGCTCCCTCCCCGAAGGTCTCCACTTTGGCGCCATCGTCAAGTCGAGCGAGCGCGACCTCGACTTGGGCGACGCCAAGTTCCTCGACCTCGGCGACGCCGAGGCGGCGCAGGACTTGCTTGCGACTGGGCGCAGCCTCGCGACGGGCGCCGAGACGACGAAGACGACCGCGACCACGAGTGACAAGGCCGACGTCAATGAGGTCGTGCTCACCATCGTCTCGGACGGCATTCCGCTCGCCCTGAGCCACCAGGTCTGTCTTTCGTCTCTGTACGCGACGCACGAGAGGTCCACCCTGACCACTTTGACCCTCGCGCAGAACCTCACGGCGTCGATCGTCTCGTGGCTGTCGCTCTTCCCGGCGTCGCCGCAGGCGACCAAGCCCTCTCTGCGCGACACGGTCCTCTCGTTCCACCACCCCTCGACCCCCCACGGTCTCGGCCTCGCCCTCACCGTCATCCACCAGTCCTCGTCCCTCTCCTTCCCTTCTCCCCCCGCCCCGACACAAGACCTCGACGCCGACTCGGCCGCCGACGCCTGGTGCGCCCTCTTTGCGCCCAAGCCCGCCGCGACGCTCATCTTCGCACCGACGACGGTCCTCGACGGGCCGCTGTACACGCTCGTGCTGCACAAGATCTTGGGGGACTCGAGCCTCATCGTGAGGCAGGCGAGGGACGGCAAACTGAGGTTGCTGCGCGAGGGGACCGTGTCGAAGCAGACGTTCTGGGACTCGCTCATGTGTGCGTCCTCGTGACCCTGTCCTTCTTCCCGTCTGCGGAATCACTTCCTGACGGCTGACTCTGCCACACGCGCACACGCGCGCAGGGAAAGGCCTCCGCAAGGACATCCACCTCACCTCCCTCCGGGGCCTCTTCCTCTCCTCCTCCCCCGCGGCCTCGACCGCCCCCCTCCAGTCCCTCCTCGACACCTTCCGCATCTCGCTCGGCTGCCCCGTCGTCCCGCTCCTCGCGCACCCGGCGTCCCTCGCCCCGCTCGCGGCCGCCAACATGTGGGACGTGCAGCGCTTGCCGCCCCCTGGCGCGAGGGGCGAGCTCAGCGGCGACGAGAGGGGACATGTCGGCGCGGTGGTGGGCGGCGTCGAGGTCAAGCTCGTGGGGAGTGAGGACGACTTTGCGGCCGGGCGCATGAGGGGAGAGGTGCGCGGCCTTTGTCTCGCTTTTCCGCGCCAGCACGCACTGAACCAACCCCCCTCACCTCACTCCCCCACCCGCGCCTGCACACACACCTACAGCTCCTCCTCCGTTCCCCCGCCCTCCCCCACCCGTCGACCCTCCCGCCTCACCTCCTCTCGACCGACCCGGTCCTCCCGCAGCTGCCGCCCTACCCCGGCCAGGCCCCCACCGACGCCGACGCCGACGCGGGCGGCTCCGACGCCGAGAAGTGGTTCCGCACGGGGATCAAGGCGGAGATGAGCACCGAGGGGACGTTGTGGCTCGTCGAGAGCACGGTGCAGTAGTCCTTGGGGTGGAGGAGCCCGGACCGGGAGGGCAGAGCGAGGGGAGGGGGGAGGGCGCGCAAAGCAGTGTCTGTATTCTGTGACGCACATGGCAGCCTCTGGGTCGACGCGAGGAGTGCGCAAGACCGAGAGAATCGTGACGAGATTCCGAGGGCGCGAGCCGCTTACAAGGATGGGCGAGGAAGGGCTCGAGCGCGGCGTCGCCTTTCCTTCGTCCCGACAGACGCGCTCACCCGCTTGCGCGGACCAGCGCACCGATTGCCCAAGATGATCGAGCGAGCCAAGCAAGTCAAGTCGTGCATGCTCCATAGCGGGTCTGACCGACACGAGCTGGTCACGGTCTCGGGAAGTTTGAAGACTGAGAAGCCTTTCCCGACGAGACTGCGAGCTGGAGGACGGGTACTGACTTTGTTTCAGACGCTTCGAGGATGAGCAGGAGGTGTACAAGGAGAGGAGTGAAGGGAGGGAGAGACGAGCTAAGCAAAGCCGGCGGGGCACTTGCCCATCGAGTACTCTGCGCGCGCGCGACACACCTTCGAAGAGCGGTCAGTTATCGATGCCAGGAAGGAAGGAAAGAGGTGACACGCACGGCCGCCGATGGGCATGCCCATGAAGCTGCGGCCCTGGTCCGCCGTGAGGAAGTTGGGGTTCTTGCCGACGAGGTGCGCCGTCTTGGACTTGTCGGCCACCTCGTCCATGGTGAAGGTCGTCGGCTTCTCTGGGAGGCCCTCGTAGACGGACAGGGCGTACGACGGGTCAATGGCGTACAGCTGGATGAGGTAGTTCTTCTTGACAATGTCGTCGGCGAACTTTGGTATGAACACAAGTGTCGGCGTCAGCGCATGGCCCTCAGCGGCGCAAGACCGAGAGCCAGGAACGCACCTTGAGCAGCCTGCTCGTGTTCGAGTGGAGGTTGGCACGCTCGTCGGTGCTGAGCACGCGCTGGTACAGCTCGCGGACCTGGTCGTACTCGCTCGGGTGCCCCTCGTGGCGGTAGTGGCTCTTGCGGCTCATGACGTTCGACCCGACCTGCATCGGCGTCTCGGCGGTCGAGGGGTCGAACGAGGGCGTTGTGCCCGTCGTCGGGGCCGCCGAGTGGTACGAGTTGGGGAAATAGACAGATTTGCCGAGCGTATTGCCGTCCACGCGCATGTTGCTAGCGTAGTCGTCGGGCGAGTGAGCCTTGGCCATGAAGGGGCAGTTGACGCTGTGCGACGACAAGGGTGCGGGGTGTCAGGAGGCTTGTCGGGAGGGAGACGGCGAAAACGCACGGGATCTGGTGGATGTTGGCCGAGCCCATGCGGTGATACTGCGCGTCCCGGTACAGAAAAATTCTCCAGTTGAGGAGGGCATCAGGCGAAGGCTCGATCCCGGGCACGAGCGAGCCGGGGCTAAAGCAGGCCTGCTCGACGTCGCGGCTGCGGGGGCGGCCAAGAGCGTCAGTTCACGCCCTCGCGATGCTCGGAGGCGCATAGGGACTGACTGGTAGTCTTCAGGGTTCCTGTCGAGGCACAGTTCGCCGACCTCCTGCAGCGGAAACTGAGCGTGGGGCCACACCTGGGTGCGAGGAGGGGGAGGGGGGTCAGTGCGCCCCTTTTCAGCAAATCGAAGCTTCTTTGTCGCGCTGTGCATGTCGCGCTGTGCATGTCGCGCTGTGCATGAGAGAAATAGAGGAACTCACCTTGGTGACGTCGAAGGGGTCAAAGCTGGTCTGCGTCGCCTCCTCGGGCGTCATAGTCTGGATCTTGAGCGTCCACACGCACTTGCCGCCCTTCTCAATGTGCTCCCACAGGTCTCGCTTCGAGTAGTCGGGATCCTCACCGCACATCCTCGTCGCTTCGTCCATCGTGAACTGGGGGGAGAGACGCCCGTGAGTGACAGGAGGGAGGGGCGACGATGGGAGCCTGACGAGGACGCAGGGAAGCGCGAAGTGAACGACAAACGCACGTTCCTGGTAGGGTGGTCAGGGACCCAGTGCCACTTGACGAAGACGTACTGCCCCTCCTTGTTGACGAGGCGGAACGTGTGGCAGCCGGAACCCGACATGTGGCGCCAGCCATCGGGCGTGCCGTGGTCCGACAAGAGCATGAGCCCGGCGTCTGTGCACGAGAAGATCGCCGTCAGTCTCTGTGCTGTCCGAGCGGCGTCGACGCCGAGAGAGGGCGGGAGCACTCACGGTTCGACTCGGGAACGTTGGCGAGGAAGTCGAACCAAGCGTTGTACTGTTGGGTGTGAAGAAGGAGAGGCGGGAGTGGGAGAAGAAGTGCGAGGGATGGGAGGCACGAGTGGTCAGGGCGGAAGGGGCGCAGAGCACCGAGAAACGCAGTACGCACGTCCAAAAAGAAGTTGCGCGGGTTCCTCTGTTGCGAGCGGATGTTGTCGGGGCCCATGAAGGGGTCGCGTACGAAAAAGATGGGCCAGGACAGGCCGACAAGATCGAAGTTGCCGGCGGTCGTGTAGAACTTGGTCGCGAATCCCCTCGGGTTGCGGGCCGCGTCAGGGTACTCCCTGCCGTATGTGACGGTAGAGAAGCGGGTGTAGGCCGGCGTGACTGTGCCCGGCTGCAGGAAGTCGGCCTTGGTGAGGTGCGAGATGTCCTCGGTGACGGTAAACTTGCCGAACGCGCTCGAGCCGCACGGGTGCACGATGCGCTCCTGGATCTTGCTGCGGTTGAACGCCTGCTGCTTCTCGAGGAGCGCCGTGTCGGTCTGGACGGGGATGCCGCCGATGTTGAGCGCGTGCGAGCTGTCGGGGAGGACCTGGCCGAAGTTGGCTGCATGACGGGCGCAGCGGTGACCCACCGGGAGAAGAGAGGAGCGAGTGAGAGGAGCGGAGGAGAGCAGAGGGGTAGAAGTGCACCGCCGGAAGAAGAAATGTGGGGGAGGGGAAGGAGGTGGAGAAGGTCAACGACGCCGAGGACAGCCACACGCGTCGGCGACGATGTTACTCACTCGTGTAGTACATGCCGTCGTCCTTGGCCGGCTCCTGCTGCGTCAAGCCGGCGAGGCGCGCCGCCGTGGCAGCCGGACCGTCGTTCATACCACTGAAGGCCTGGGAGCGCTGCGCGACGCGCGGGTCGGCGCCGAGGATCTTCGACAGGACGGCAGTCTCGAGGTTCTGAAGTGCTGAAGCCATGGCGGAGGAGAGTGTTGAGAAGGAAGGAGAGAAGCAAGGGTGCGGCAGCGAGGAGACGAGCCGGGCTCGCGCAGTGACGGCCTCGCTGACCTCTCGCCCGTCCTCGCTTCCGGCGGTCTGCACAAGCGCCGATAGGTCGATCGCATCTCCCTCAGGTGTCCGCCGGGGTCTGCGACCGACAATGAAAGCGAGGCGGAGCGACCCGTGGCCCTTCGGCAGTGAGGTCGTTCCCCCACAAGGTGCTCAAGCCCGACGACGCCAGTCGGCTGCGAAGGCGGCTGTTCCGTCAAGTGCATGGTCGGACACGAGCCCGGCCCAGCGTCAAGCTCTTGAAGCGAGGCGAGAGCGAGAGCGAGAGATCTCCGCCTCAAAGCTCGATGACGGGTCCGGATGGAGCGGAGAGCCCACTCGAGGTCGCCGCGAGCGGGTCGACAGCATGCGGGACCCTGGCCCGTGGCCACCCAAGCACGCATGAGCTAGCTCGTCGCTGCAGGCGACTTGGAGGTGGAGCTCGAGGAAGTGAGGAGCACTTGGAGATGAGCACGGCAATTGGCCAGGGAGCGCGCCGTCGACCGACGCGCGGAGCCGACCCTGGTCCCGCAGCCTGACTGCGTCCTGGCCACCTTCGCTAATCTCCTCCCTCACAGACGCCCGTTGCTTGGATGCCTGTGGCCCCACACGAGACTGTGCAGCTTCAGGACCGCGCGTACGACTCGGACGACGACCTCGAGGCCGCCGCTCACTTCCTCCCCTCGACTGCGCCCGAAAGAGCTGCGGACCCGGCCTGGTCCAAGCCACGGCCTCGCAGGGACTGGCGTGCACCGGCGATAGGCCTAGTCGGTGGACTGCTGCTCGGTGTCCTCCTCACGCACCTCGCGACGCGGTGGTCGACTCCCACCAGCACCCCCAAGGGCGCGCCGCAGCTCGTCGAGTCGTTGTCGCAGCTCGACTCGCAAGACCTTCCAGAGCCCGTCCGCATCCACTACCGCGGCGACAACTCGCGCAATCGACGGGATCCGCTCCTCCCACCCTCGTGCCCGCTCCCCGTCGTCTTCACCGACGACGAGAGGGGAGCCGACATTGTCGTGCTCAACACCGACTCTCACTTGGGCATCGAGGAGGCCGAGGTCCAGCGGTACAGGGAAGAGCGGCCGTGGCAAAAGTTTGCGCTGTGGGGGGTCGAGTCGGCGCCGAACCGCCAGACGCTCGAGCGGCACTTCAATCACTTGAGGGACGGGACCGCCAACGAGACGGCCGCGTTTGAGATGACTTGTGCGTCTGTCTGTCTCTGATCGTCACGCTGTCTTGTAGCGGTGCGCTGACGGCAGCCCGGCCGCCCTCCACCGCCGCACCGACCTTTCGACTCTCGTCTCTCCTCTCTCCTCACACGATCTGGGGCTCCCACTTCTTCTCCCGCACCGGACGTCTTTGTATCGACACAGATCGACTCAACAGCAGCGTACCTGCGACTTACGCGTACGGCTACTTCAACTTCAGCAACGCGCCCCTTTCGTGGCCGGACAAGCGCGCCGACCGCATCGCTGCCGCGTTCATCACGAACTGCAGGCCGAAAAATGCGAGGTGCGCTGCTGTGTCATTGCGCTCGCCTGTTATAGGAGCCTGACGAGCAGACCTGCAGGACCCTCATCCTCGAGGAGCTGAGCAAGCTGCTGCCGGGCAGGATCGACTCGTTTGGCGCATGCCGCAACAATGCGAACGCCGGCGAGACGATCAAGGAGCTCAACCTCACCGAAGAGGTTGGCAGCAGGACCAGGTGGAATGAAAAGGTGCGCCGTGGCCATGTCCGTCGCATCGTCGGGCCAGGGCTGACGGGTCGGCGCATGCAGGTCACCCTCATTGGGCGGTACAAGTTTACCGTCGCGTTCGAGGTACATTGGGCCGGTCTCTTTTTAGCGAAGTCGCCGCCCCCTGACCCCTCTCGCTCCATCAGAACTCGAACGACCTCGACTACACGACCGAAAAGTTCTTCCAAGCCCTCGAGCGCGGCACCGTCCCGCTCGTTTTTGGCCCACCTGACGCCGCCGCGCGCTTCTTCCCCTCTCCCTCGGCCGCCATTGACGTCGCGTCGTACCTCCCCGCGTCGTACTCGGCCCCGTCCAACTCGTCGTCCGCCCCGCCGAAGGAGCTCGACGACGACGCGCGTGCGGGGCTCGCGCGGCTCGCAGAAAGGCTCGAGTACCTCTCGAGCGACGCGGGGCGCGGAGAGTACGAGGAAATGCTCGCGTGGAAGAGGGACGGGAAGTGGCTGGAGGATCCAGCCAATCCGCTCGGCAAGGTGGTGCGCCAGAGCCACAGCGAGTGGGACCAGGACTGCAGGCTTGCGGGTGTGCTCCGGGGCGAGGACTGGGCCAAGAACCCGTGGGTGCCGCCCAAGGCCATGGAGGACGAGCGTGAGGCTCAGGAGGCGCAGGCGGAGGAATGAAGGCAGGGTTGAGGAACCCCTTGAGGACGGACACTGCATAGCATCGCACATTCTCGCATCCTTGCGCGCGCGCGAAAGTGGAGAAGAGACGGAACGCTAGGGTTACACACACAGTACGACGAGACAGCAGCCCCATGCAGCGAGGGGCTTTTCCCCACCATACGGCCCTCTCCTCCTCGCGCGCGCTCCCGCTCACCAAGCCGACGCCTTGACGTTGTCGAGCTTCTTGATGACCTCGGCCACCGTGCGGTCGAGCTCCTGTGCGATCTGGGCCTGCTTGGTCATGGGCAGCGTGCGGAAGACTTCGCAGAGGTCGCCATCGACGACGGCCTTGACCGGGGCGTACGCGCTGCGGTACGCGAGGTGGTCCCGACCCGCGAGGGACGGCGCCTCGGAGCGGAGGTGCATCTCGAGCGTGCTGAAGAAGTCGACGTCCTCGGACGAGACAAAGGGGACGAGGGTCCCGACCGTGCCCATGAGGCCCGTGAAGAGGAGCACGTCGCGCCCGCCCGCGACGAGCGACACCTTGTGCAGCGACGTGATGATGTCGCCGACGTGGTAGTGCGCGAGGAGCTGCGTGCGGTGCGGCGCGCCCATGAGGTAGGGCTTCTCGTGCAGGATGCCGGCGCCCGTCGGGTCGTCGTCGACGTCGGTGCTGACGCCCTTGGGGAGGCGGTTCACGAAGATGTTGCCGAATTTGTCGCCCGCCGCGACCGTCTCGTAGTCGACCATGATGGACGCCGTCGTCCACCGCGGCGACGTGTCGTCGGCAAAGACGAGCAGGCGGTTCTCGGGCGCCTTGTAGACGGCAAAGTAGATCGACTCCTGCGCGTCGCCGACAATGATGCGGCTGCCCTGCGTGTTGAGCGTCATGATCATCGACGCGAATGTCTGTTGGCGCGCCATGGGGCACGGGGCAGCAAGGCGTCAGCACGGCTCGAAGACGACAAGGCAGGACAGCGACGCGCCTTGTTCTCCGACTTGCGCAGCAGCTTCTTCTTGCCGAGGTCGTACAGCCGCAACGCCTTGCCGACACCGGCGACGAGCCGGCCCTGGAACGCCAGCAACGCCTTGGGCACGTCGTCGACCTCCGTCTTGTGCAGCAGCTCGAGCGACCGTCCCTCGTCCGCAACGCGGTACGTGTGCAGGTACGCCTGTTTGCACGCGCGCGGCGCGAGCGTCACGTCCTGGCCCGTGCCGACGACGAGGAAGACGTCGTTGGGCTGCGTGTGGAACGAGACGAGCGCGGCGGAGAAGGCCGCCTCGTTGTCGTCGAGATCGAGCTTGAACACCGTCTCGGCCTGCAGATGAGGAAGGAGGTTCCGTTTCGAGCGTCAGGCTCCGAAGAAGCTCAGGGTGCAGGGGAAAGAGACGCAAAGACGCACCGTGACGGGGTCGATGACCCGCAGGCAAGACCCCCACGTCCCCGCCGGCGCCCTCGGCAGGCCAAACTCCTTCGCATCGAGCGCGAGCGCCTCGTCGTCCACTTCGATCTCGGCCGCGCGCAAGTCGGCGATAGCCTTCTGCGCTGCGGGCGCGCCAATTGTGCGGTGGTCGGCCTCGACCGTGTAGAGGAGGCGCGAGAAGGGCGAGGTGAGTAGCTGGCGCGGCGTGTACGACAGGTCGATGACGGTCTGCTGGACCTTTTGCCCCAGTCGGGGGAAGGTAAAGATGCTGTTGCGTGCGCGTGAGCGCGAGTCAGCGACCTCCGCTTGCGAATCCCTAATGCGATAAGACAAAGCGCACCGCAGGCTGTTGCCGACAATGCCGATCAAACCCTCGGGGCACAGCTCGGCCGAGAAGCTCCACGCGTAGTCGAGGGCGTCGAAGATGAGGGGCGTGAACTGGAGGATGCCGCGGTAGGCGTAGTTGAGCCACGGTCGGCTCGAGAGGGCGAGGATGGCCGGCGAGCCCTGCACGGGGACGCGCGCGAGCTTGACGGGGCGCGAGCCGAGGAACCTGCGAGCAGCTCAGTGTGTCAGCAGGTGGGGCGGAATGATGCGCAGTGGGGGTTAGTCAGACTCACCTCGTGCGCGTGTCACCGAGACTGCCAGACAGCGGGTCGAGCACCGTGCGAAGCAGCACACCGTTCTGCAGGCCGATGTTGACAAAGAGGGTCGTGTGGTACTTGTCGATGCTCGCATCGACGATCTCGGCCATGACGATGGACGACGGCGGCGCCGTGAGGGCCTGGAGCGACAGCGAGTCGAGCGTGTTCTCCGGATCGAGCGAGATGATGCGGACGGTCTGATCTGCGCAGCCGACAGCCTACAGATAGGAGCGCGTGTCAGGCATTGGTACGACATGGACGAGCGAGTCGGGAGAACGAGTGCGCACCAAGTAGGGAGTCCGCTGCCTGCCCTCGGGCACCTCTGCGATGCTCAGCGCAAGAATCTCGGCCCCCATGGCCCTCCGCTCCTGAAACTCGTTGAGCTGCCCCTCGAGGTCGAGCTCAAAGTAGACGACCTCGCCGCTCGACAGGCCAATGACGACCTGGCGGCTGTTGGTCGTCGCGCACACGATCGTCTCGCCCGCGTTGACCTTCCACTCGTTGACGCGCTTGTCGGCGAGGATGTGACGGATCCCGCGCGGGTGGATCTGCAACAGGGCGTCGTCGCCGAGTTGCTGCACGCCGAGCGTCGGCGCCGACGAGAGGAACCCGGTGTCGGACACCTCCTCGATCGTGTCGCCGATCGAGAGCACGAGCGTGCCGTTGACGAACGAAAGCACGATGTAGGCGTCGTACTGGTCTGCGGGCGGGCGGGCGGCCGGGCAATGGACCGATTGTCAGCGCGACGAGACAGGATGAGGGGCACAGAGTGAACAAAGGACGCACCGTCCCGCCGCAGCTTGGTCGTCCACACCGCAATCGGCGCGCCCGGCAGCTCCGAGCTGACCGCCTCGAGCACCTCGAGTCCCTGCCGCAAGATCCTGACCGAGCTCCTCGCGCCGCGCCCGCACGCCGCATAGATCTGCGGCGTGTCCTCGCCGAGGTAGTTGGCGACTTTTGCGTCGAGCACAGGCGCGAGCGACTCGAGCTCGTCGGCGATGGCGAGGTTCTCGAGCGGGCGAGGGCGGAACAGCGCGACGGGGAGCGGGTCAGTCCCCGCGCCGCAGTTGTCGTAGTCGGTCGAGGCGAACTCGGTCTCGTCGTCGTCGTCGCCGAGCTTCTCGAACTGGTACAGGCGCGGGTTGCCAAATTCGGACGCGACGAAGAGGAAGCCCGACTTGAGGATGCAGAGCGACGACGCGACGGGGACCGTGTCGAAATACTTGATCTTGACCGACTGGACCTCCTCCTCCTCGTGCTCAATCGTCACCTTGAACAGGTCGCCCTCCTCACTTTGCAGCAGGAAGAAGAACGCGCCCTGTGCGAGGCTGACAGGTCAGACCTCGGAACGCGGACGCAGGGGACAACACGAGGGACGCACCCTCATCTTGTGCATGACGGCCGCCGTGATGATGACGTCGCGGTTCGGGTCTTGCAGCGGGTGCGCTCGCCGCGGAATCGGCACGCGGTGTTCCCGTGCGCCCTGGTGCTTATAGATCACGTAGTTCTCGCAGCACACGAGGACACCGGACGGGCCGTCGAATTTGTCCGTCACCGCGTTCTGACCACCAGGCACTGTGGGGAGAGCTGTGTCAGTGGGCGAGAAGTAAAGGCGAGGGACAGAGAAAGGCAGCGCACCCTGGACGAGGAGGTTTGCCCGCGGGTCCGTCGCCTCGCTCCATTTCCGCACGACGTGGTTCAAACCGAGGTCCAGCTCGTAGTACGTCAGCATCTGCGCATTTTCGAAGCCGTGTCAGCGAAGCAGACCTCGTGAGAACGGAGGCAGGACCGAGATGCGAGCCGCACCTTCTCCGCCGCCTCGAACGCCGCGCCCGTCGGGTCCTGGTCCGACTCGGTGTAGTCGACCTCGAGCGCTGCAAACATGGGGTTCTCGAACCCGACGTCGACGCCGACGATCGAGTGGATGATGGCTCGGGGCTTGTGCGCCTCGAGCGGGGACGAGATGGTGAGGTTGGCAGCGGCGTCCTGTCGGACAGCGATTCCGGGAGGGGTCAGCACATTGAGGATTCGTGTCGGTCACTGTAGAGGTGTACGCACGCGGTTCAAGATGTAGACGAGCTTGCTCTTCTCCATGGCGCCAATCATGACTGCGCGCCCCTTGGGGTCGGCGGCGAGGTACTGCCCGGGGAGAATCCTGCGCGACCCAGAGCGGCCGTACGTCTCTTGGTGGAGCTTGTTGAAGGCATTGTTGTCGGGGTCGTACTCGAGGACGACTATCCGCCCAGAGTCGGAGCCGACGATGAGGTAGTCTGCGGGAGGGAGAGAGGGAGTCAGCGGTTGGCGCGCGCGCTTGGGCAACCAGCCCATGTGCTCTCCACACCAGGCACAGTGCAGGCTCGCCGACTGCACCCCTGGCCAAGTGATGCGAGGACGAGAGGGACCGACCCTTTGAGCCACCGGTCAGCTTGAAGCTCGAGATGGAGCGGATCTGGGCAAAGACGTTTGCCTCGACGATGGACTCGAGTTTGCCCGTGTTGGCGTCGACGCGGACGAGTTCGATGCGCTCCCCACCGCGGACGAGGGCGATCTCCTGCTGCTTTGTGCCGGAGAAGTTGCCGACGCAGGCGAGCGAGATTGCGCTCGAGGGGAGGAGCGAGTGGTTGTAGAGGTGGACCATGGCGAGAGTGCCGTCCTGGTCGGGGGCGGCAGTGGTGCCTGGGAGGAGGTGGGGGGGATAGGGAGAGCTAGAGGGGGGTGCCGGGGGGAGCGAGAGAGCCGCGGGGACTCCTTGTCACTTAACCTCGTCGACCGCCTCTGCCTGTCAGATGAGCCTTCAAGAAGCAGCCGAGGCGCGCAAGGCCAAGCTCGCAGCGCTCAAGAAGCGCAAGGCGGCCGCCCTCTCTGGCTCCGAGTCGCAGGACCAGGGCACCGCCGCCGATGAGGCCAACGAGTCCGCTCTCGCTCTTTGTGGCTCCGTGCAACTGAGCCAGGCTGACTTGTTGATCACCCCCGGATGCAGCACCGAAGCGTTCAAGTTCCGCAACTATGACCCAGAGACGGGCAAGGCCCGCAAGCACGCCCGCACCGACGAGGCAGACACGGTCGAGAAGCAGGTCGAGGGGCTCGCAGACCAAGCCATCGCTCAGGACGAGGCTCACAGGGCTCAGGAACTCGTGCGCATTCGTCCCTCCGTACTCCCCGCTTGCGACACTCACTGACCCCTCCCTCCTCCTCGTCGCGCCTCACTGCCCCCTCGCCTCGACTTGCCGCTCGACCTGCGCCCTCACTCTCGCCATCAACAGGACCTCACCAACATCCAGCCCAAGAAGCCCAATTGGGACTTGAAGCGGGACCTGGATCGCAAGGTGCGCCTCGGCTCCTCGTCGCGCTCCCTGCAGTGCCTGCCTTCCCGCTCGCCGCACGTTGTGGGCGGTACTGCTAGACGACCGTGTCGCCGTTGCTGATAAATCTCGTACGTGCAGCTGTCCAAGCTGAGACCCAAGACGGACATGGCCATCTCGCAACTCATCCGTCCGTCTTTGTGCCTCCTCTCACGCGTTCTCCTCGCTGACTCGCGCCCCACACTCCAGGGAAACGCCTGCAAGCGCAACGAGGAACAGCGACCGAGCCCGCAACAGACGAGCTCCTCGCAGGGATGGACAAGGCCGGCGCGGCAGGCGCGGATGACGAGGCATCGGACGAGGAGTGAGGTGAGGTGAATCGAGTCGAGGGACTGCCAGAGGGAGGTTTGTATACCCACTGTTTCGACCATGCTGTACTGCTACCCTGCTCATTCTGTTCCCCACGGGAAACTGCGCGACACGCAAGGAGACGCAGCGGCGTGCAGGCCGACGCACGCGCCGCCTCGTCCTCTCCGCGGACTGTTCGGACCTCTGTCCGTTGGCGCTCGCTCCCGCTCCACATTGCCTCTCTTCCACCCCTGCAACCCATCCCAGACGACCATGAGCGCTCTCCTCAACCTGCCAGTGCGTGCGCCCCCGAACCTTGACCTCGACCTGGCGCGGGCTCACCTCTTCCCCCTCGCGCGACAGGGCACCAGTGCCAAGAGCAAGAGCGGAGGCTACGTCTCGCTCGACACGCCTATCAGGGACCACACAGTCTCTGCTGGAGGAATCAAGACCCAGCCTATCGAGCTCGGCGACCTTGCCAACGACGCCTTCTTCGACGAGGCGAGTCCTCCCGCCTCCCTTCTCTAGCCGCGAGCGAGCACCGCGCTGACCCAGTCCCACTCACTAGGTCGCCCGCATCCGCGACGGGATCCGCGCCCTCGAAGCCTCGCTCGACACCCTCCAGACAAAGCACCTCCTCTCGCTCCAGACCCCCTCGGACTCTCTCTCCCTCGAACTCGCCACCCTCTCGTCGCAGCTCGGCGCCTCGATCGCGTCGTACCGCTCGCGGATCGCGACGCTCGGAGGGCAGGTCGAGGGTGAGGCCAAGCGCGGGCACTGGGACAACTTGAAGAAGGCGCTGCAGCGCGCCGTCGAGAAGTGGCAGGCGGTCGAGCGCGCTCAGAGGGACCGCGTGAGGGACAAGATCGGCAGGCAGATGCTCATCGGTGCGTTTCCCTCGCTGTTCTCGCTGTCCCTGTGCAGGGCCCGCTGACGCCCCGCCAGCTGCGGGTCGAGCGCCGCAGTCAACCCCGCGACGACAGACGAAGAGATCCAGCAAGCATTCGAGACGAGCGGCAGTTCCGGCCCGCCGCAGATCTTCCAGCAGGCGCTCGCGGGCTCGCGCACGGCGGCGGCGACGGCGGCGCTGCACGAGGGCAAGAGCAGGAGGGACGAGCTGGTCCACATCGAGGAGACGCTCGTCGAGCTCGCGGCCCTCATGCAGCAGGTGCGTTGCTCCTCCTCTCCTGTCCTTCTCCTCAAACTCACGGTCGACTAAGTGACCTGACCAGTCTCGCCCCCCGACTGCCGCAGGTCGCCGACCTCGTCGTCGTCCAAGACACCAAGTTCACCACCCTCGAGGCGACGTCGGCCTCGATCGAAGCCGACCTCGAGCGCGGCGCCAAGCAAGTCGGCCTCGCGCGCGTGAGCGCCGCCGCAGCGCGCCACAAGCGCAAGATGTGCGCCGCGTTTGGGCTCGTGCTGCTGCTGGTGCTGGTGGTTGTGGTCGTGGTCGAGGTCAAAAGCGCGTCGGGAGGAGGAGGAGGAGGGAACAAGGGCGAGGCCACGAAGACGGAGACGGCTGCGGCGGAGACGGCGACGGCAGTAGCTGGGGCGGTGGTGAGTGCGGCGAGGAGGCGCTGGTGAGCGCGGTGCGTGCACACCTCCTCGCGTTGTCGCCCGGGTCTTGCCCCTTTCCACTGTCTTTGTATCCTGCTCTCAGTGGCCTCGCTGTCTCTGTAATTTCGTGTCTCGACCCACTCGGCGAAGCTAGGTCAGTGAAGCGACTCGGAGCGCACGCTTGGTTGCTCGCGTTCTACTGACATGGCCGACTTTCCAGCCTGGTCGGACGCTCGGAAGGGCTCAATGAGCGCTACTCTATGCATTGGCCTGTGGCCTCTCTGTGCGAGCGAGGACGGTGAGGCGACGCGGGGCTCGAGCGCCAGTGGAAGGCTGGCCCTCCCGACCGACGTGGCGCGCCGCGCGCGTGTGGGCTTGTGTGGGCGGCCCAGACTGACGCCTCTCTTCCTCCTGCCCTCACCTCGCTCGTCTCGCTTTCGCGCTCCGGTTCCGCTCGTATCCCTTTCTGGCTGGCGCTGCAGCGCCCGGTGCCACTCTTGCTCCTTCCGCTCGCCACAGAGGTGAGCCGGCTCCCCCGCCCCGGGCCCCACCTCATCTCGTCGACGTCTTGCTGACCCCTCGCCTCCACCCGCGCAGCTCAGAGCGCGTCCACATTCAGAATAGTCGACTAGATGGCCACCATGAGCGCTGCACATGCCCGCGGGCTCACGAGCCTGCCCGAGGAGCTCGTCGACCTCGTCTGCGCGTTCGTGGTCGACTTCGATGTCGAGGGTGCGGCCTCTCTCCTTGCTCACTCGTACTCTGAGAGCGACACGCTGACTTGGCCGGCGCGTCCAGACGTCATCACGACCCTCTGCTCGCTCGCCCTCACATCGCGCCGCCTCTTTGAGCCTGCACGTCGTGCCCTCTGGCACGACCCGAGCCGCATCCTCGCGACAAGAGACGCACACAGCGCACACATCTTTCTCGGCCGTGTCATCAAGAACCCTGCGCTGGGCGCGCACGTCAAGCGCCTCGAGGGCGTCGTCGACATGTTCACCTGCGTCCCGGCCCTCTCGCTCGACCACGACCACCCCGTCGCCTTCACGAACTGGGCCTTCACGCTGTTGCAGCACTGCCCACACGTCATCGGGCTCTCTGTCTGGCCGGATCCCGAGGCGGGCTGGCTGGGACAACTCGAGCATCTGCCACGCCTTCGTCACTTGACGGTCCAGGCCCGCGATTTGGCTGTCTACTTTGACGTCGACATTTACTCGTGCTTCGACTTTCTCGCGGGCGTCTCGGCTGTACGACTCGACTCGCTCACTCTGCGCGACTACTACGGTCCTCGGGGCGACACGCGATGGGCCGTACACCTTCCCGTCACTCGCTTGGAGCTCGACAGGTATGGCCCACACCTGTGGGCCAACCTGGGCATCTTTCTCGGCGACGTCCGGAACATGACGCTCAGACCCCACTCTTACGTTTGGGACCCTGAGACCCTGCTCCCGCCGGCTCTTGAAGCCTTCGCGCTGCTTCCACCTACGAGGACGGACAGCAACGAGTATCTGATCTGGGGACCGGAAGAGTGGGGCGAGCTCTTCGCCGAGCCAAGGCGTTTCACCGACCTGCGCGTCGTCGTCCTTGCCAACGTCGAGATCGACTTTCCGGCATTTGAGCAGCTCTGCGCAGCGGCGCCGACCCTCGAGCGCGTCGATCTGAGGCACGGCCTGTGGCAAGAGTACACGTGTCCCGAGGGCACGTGTCCGGACGCCTCGTGTCCCGGCGCCTCGTGTCCCGACGCCTTCATGGACGTCCGCCTCGTCGAGGCCCTGTCAACGCTGCCTGAGCTTCGCTTCCTCCACCTCGGCAAGTTCTTGCGCGGCGGCGACGCGATCCTCGACACGCGCGTGTACTGCCACTTGTTTGGCGTCGAACTCGAGTGGCGCGAGCGCTTCCTGCCGCGTCTGCTGTCGTCGGGTCGGAACGTCGTCGAGGCAGACGCATTCTGGCAGGAGGATGACGAGGACGCGATGTCGGTCACCCGGGACGGACGCGTAAGCTCAAGTGGTGACGGCGACGACGACGACGACGACAGCCTTGGCCGCCCGCACGGGCAGCACTGGCAGGTGCACCGCCTACGCATCAACAACAACGGCTCCAGCATCACCTCCTCCTCGTCCACCTCTTCTCCTTACTCGTCCTCGGTCCCCGCCGTGCCATCTGCTGCGCCCTCTTCGCCCGGCACCTTCCCCTTCGCGCCAGACCTGCCCTCGTACCCACCCATCTCGCGCTCGCCGTCGCCTCCGGTCACCCCCGACGACGACGAGAGGCTCGCAGCGCTGTCGAGCATCGTCGTCGCTCGCCCAGCTGCGGCCGACCAGCGCTACGTCGATGCACCCGCGTCGCCGTCGCACCTCGAGCCCGGGTACGAGGCGAGGGACGACAGCGACGACGAGGCGCTCGAGGCTGACGGAGGGTACGGCAGCGACTGTGACGTCGATGAGGCGGACAGGCAGTGGAAGGAGTACGACGACGAGGGCTTGTGGGAGTGTGCGAGGGAGCGGTTTGAGGACTGAGGGCCAAAACGAGAGAACAAAGGCGCAATGGACTGTCGGCTTTGCACGCTTCTCGGCAGCTGTCCGTGCGGGACCGTGCGTGAACGTGACAGTGCAAGCAGGGCTATGGAAAGCGGAGCAACACAGACTCCGAGCTCCTCCACCCTCAGTCAATCTCGATCGTCTCGACGGGCTTCTTGCCGCTGAGCGTGTGCCCGGACCCACGGAACGGCACCGACGGCTTCGCCTCGGGCTGCGCCGACCCCTGCCTCGCTCCCACCGCGCCCTGCGCCGGCGCATGCGCCCCGGTCGGGAGGCTCGCCGCGCCCCTCGCCGCCCGCCCACTCAGCGTCGTCCCCGCGCCCTGCACGCCCGCGAACGGCGCAGCGGCGTCGCGCGCGGCTTGCTCGTCGCGGGCTCTCTGCGCGGCCTCGGCCTCGGAGCCAGGGGGCGGGCGCGCGTTCGAGAGGTCAAAGCCGAAGAAGAGGGCGCCGTAAGGGAGGTTGAGGGCCGCGGGGACTTGGCGTGTGCCGAGCTGCGTGTCTGCCGTCACGATGCGGGGTTTGCTGTGAACAGGTGAAGCGGTCAATCCCCGAGCGTCGACGAGACACGCACGAGCAGAAGACAGGTGCACTCACTCGGTGCGGATGATGCGGCTGTTTTCGTCGATCCCCTCGATCGCCTTGGCCTTGACGCCCTTGCCCTTGACCCTCTTTCCTCCCAAGCTGTTGCCCGTCCCTTTGAACGCCTCCCACGACGCCTGCGCCGCGCCACCCTCGTCCGTCTCCTTGCCCTTGCCCTTCCCACCGGCACCTTCCCCAACAGGAGTCGCCGTCCCGCTCCCGCGCGCATCCACGTCCTGCACGCCCTTCGTGTCGATCGTGAACTTGTCCCGCATCGTCGGAAGCAGGTCGGCCGGGCGCTTGTACTCTGGCTCGACGTAGCCGACCGGGGGAGCAAAGTCGACCTCGAGGTCCGTGTCGATGACCGAGATGGCCGGGCCGGGAGGCGTGATCTCCATAATGAGGAGGCGGAAGGTGAGCGAGTGGTACGGGATCTCGATGATGTCGCCGGCCGACATGCACGAGTAGTTGATGAGAGCGCGCTCCAGCCTGCGTGCGAGGTGGGCGCGTTTAGTCTCGCCAGGAGAACTGTAAGGTCGGCGCAAGAGGGCTGTGGACGCACACTGCCTTGGGGTCGCTGATCTCGAGGAAGTCGACGCTTTGAGGCTGAATCTTGATCAACTTGCCCTTGGGGTAGCGGCCGCCCACGAGGCGCACCGGGTCGCCCTCGTTCAAGCGCAGCTGGTCCATCATCTGCGGAGAGAGGGTAGCGGCAAGCCTTTGATGAGCAAGAGGCACAAGGAATGCGAGCGGGAAATGGGCGCAGCCACGCACCCATTGCGGCAAGTTGACGCAGCCCTCGTCGGCGATGAACTCGAGGACGCCAGCGTGCGTGTTGAGCTCCGTGTTGGCCGGGTTCGTGATCTCAAAGTTGATCGGGAGCTCGACGTCGAGTTGCGCTGCGTGAGGGAGAGGGGTCAGCGACACGATCGACTACGAGACCAATTCGCACGACGACGCACTCAGCTCGTCGAGAGCCGACGGGGGCATGACGACTGCGGGAGACAGGGCATGTCAGCGCACAGAATAACACCACGAGAGAGGAGAGAGAAGGCGACGCACTCTTGCCGCCGTACATGAGGTTGGCCCTCCCTCCGCTGTAGCTCCTGCCCTGCTGGACCTCGAGGATCGCCGTCGAGTACGCGCGGTACTGGCGACGGAACGCGCTCGCAGGCGGGCGAGCAAACGCATGCCCGCCGAACCCCGCCTGGAACGCGCCAGGGTTGAGGAACCGCCCGATGCCACCTGCCACGCCACCGGCCGCTGCGGCGTACCCGCCTCCAAAGGCGCGCGTGGCGGGGCGACCGAATGCGCCACCGTCGTCGTCGTCCGAGTCGTCTCCGTCGCCTGCGAGGGGCGCGGGCGGGGCCTGGTAGCGGCGCACAGGGGCGGGCTCCTGTGGGCGGTTGTGGTTGCTCGTGGAGGGCTGTGCCTGGGGCTGGTCGTCGTCGATGAGGATGTCCGAATCGTAGGCGTTCTCGTCGTACTCAAAGTCTTGGAACTCTTCGTCTGAAGACTGCTCAGTCGGGAGGGACGCGAGGTCGTGGCGATGAAGTCAAGGCGGGGGCGGACGAGGACGGGGAGGATCGATAACGGCAAAGGGGTCAGCAACGAGTATGTAGAACGCCATACGGAGCGGTACTGACCATCTTGAGGCTTGAGAGGGGGTGGGGTGCAGAGAGAGGAGCGTCGTCATCATCCACTCCCCACTCAGCAACCTCTTCCCGGTCTCTCGCTAAGCCATGTCTGAGGCCTCTTCAGCGTCTGGTCAAGACTCACTCGGCTCAGTCGCATGGGCGCAAATTGGACCCGCGGCGCTCTGCTCTGACCTCGCTGCTCTCGATCGAGTGCCACTTTCCCTCACTCGAGAGTCGACTTGCACGAGCTTGCCTCGCTCCAGTTCGTCGACTTGACCGTCCTTGACGCGGCTGCTAAAGCGGATGCGGGTGAGACGAGCCGCGATCGCTCTCGGCCACTGCGCTGCGGCCGTCGACGAGCTCTCACGTTCTCCTGCGCAGGCTGCTGTCGCAGCTTTCCAAAGATCGCGTTGTTCAGCAATCGGGTTGGGGGTGGGTGCGTTGGAGCGGGAGGACAGAGAGCTCGCTCTGAGCGCGTGCGGTTGCAAGGAGACGCTTTGCCGGCAGGATCGAGCACGGCGACAGGTGTGCTGCTTGTTTCCCGGAGACGGAAAGACCCTCGACAGACGCCGCTTCTACCACTCGGCACCTACTCTCTACCCGCGAGTGTCCCCACACCGCTCTAAAGCTTTGCCTTCGGCGACGCCCCGTCGAGCCGCAGCTCCGGGTGGTTGACAAACACGCGCAGGCAGTCCGGGTCCTCGGCACTCGAGAGGTTGAGGCTCTCGAACTTGACGCCGTTGACCAGCTTCTTGGTCGGGACTTCGAGGCGTTTGCCGTTCGTCGTGTAGGGGATCTTTGTCAGGGCAATGACCTTTGCTGGGACGTGGCGCGTCGACAGGGCCTGGCGGATCGCGAGCTTGATCTTGTCGACCACGTCGGACGTGAGCGGCGCCTGCATCGGTTTGACAAAGAGGATGCTGCGCGCCAGGTGTGGAGAGTCAGTGGGGAAGGCGTAGCGGAAAGGCCACGAACGGGGAACGCACAAGCGCTCGTCGCCGTCCGGCAGCTTCTGCGCGATCGCGAGGCAGTCCTCGACCTCCTCAATCTTCTCGACGACCGAATAGCTGTGCATGCGGGTGTCGTGAGTTCTCCATCCACGCCGTAGGCACAAAGACCGCGAGAAACGCACATCTCTGCGGAGCCGAAGCGCACGCCGCCCGGGTTGAGGACGCCGTCGGACCTGTGAGCGCGAAGGCGAGCGCGTGTCAGGGCCTTTCTTCGGCAGAGCTCGAAGGGAAGGCAGAGACGTGCCTGCCAAAGACCATGACGCCTTTGGTCAAGCTGTGCACCTCGACCCAGTCGCCGTGCACCCACGCTGCGGGCTTTTTCTCCGGGTAGGCCTCGAAGTACGCAGCGTGATAGCGCTTCTCGCCGTCCGGTCCCCAGAAGCTGGACGGTGGAGCAAGGGAATCAGTCTCGGCTTCGTGGACAGCGAGAGCGTGGCGGCAGAGCAGACGGCGCCGCACCCGATGGGCATGTTCGGGAAGGGCTTGGTGATGACCATGTCGCCCTGACGGTCCATGACGGGGTTGCCTGCAGCCTCGAGTTGTCATGATGAAGACAGGTGCGAGCGAGCGAAGACCTGAGGGTCGCGGGCTTACCGTCATCGTCCCACGCCTGGAGGTCCATGGCAAGCGCGATGCACGTCAGCTCGCCGTGGTAGATCGGCTTGCTCCGCACGGCGCCAATGAACAGGTTGCAGATCTGCGAGCGGCACGGTCGGGGTCAGCTACTTGGTCGGCTCGACGGCGAGTTGGGAAGGCCAAACGGCGAAGACGCACGTCCGTGCCGCCCGTGCCGTTGTTGACCCAGACATTCTCGTGGATGTTTGCGCGCATCCCTGTCGGCCCGGATCTGATCAGCCACGGCGTTGAGGAAATAGGGCGCGAGGCAGCGAAGAAACCGGGACGCACAGTCGTACAGCTCGGGCTTCAGCACGCTCCCCGCCGTCTGCACCTGCTTGACGTGCGTGAGGTCAAACTCCTTGTTGGGGATGTAGCCCTCGGTCTCGAGGACCTGCAGGTAGCGCGGCGACAGGCCGAGGTTGGTGAGCTTGTAGCGTGCCGTGATGGCCCAGATCGTGCTCGCGCTCGGTGCAAACGGCGAGCCGTCGTACGCGGCGATGCAGGCACCGCAACCGAGAGTCGAGAGGAGGTGGTTCCACATCATCCAGCCGAGCGTCGTGAATGTGAGCTGCGAGTCGCCCGGGACGGTCGCGTTGTGCAGCGTCCTGCGTTTCCGCTTGTCAGCACGCAGTAGGCACGGGAAGAGAGTGGACGTGACGCACTGAACCATCTTCTGCGAGAGCGTCATGCCTCCGACCGAGTGCACGATCGCCTTGGGCTTGCCCGTCGTGCCAGACGAGTACAGGACTGCAGGAGGTCCACAGTCAGCGCCAAGGCTCGCCACGGAGAAGCAAGTCTCTAGCACGTACTCCACTGAGGGGCCATGGCGTCGACGCGCTCAAACTTGAGCTCCTTCGGCGCCGCCTCGCCCAACCTGACCATCTCGCTCCAGGTCGACCACGTGCGACCGTCCTTCTGCTTGGCAAACTCGATGCGCGGCTCGCGATCCTTACTGAGCTGACCCACGACGACGACGTTCTTGACGCTCGGGAGTTTGGCCAGGATTTCCTCCAGCTTGGGGAAGATCTCCTGCCGCTTGCCGTTGTACCGGTAAAAGTCTGCCGTGAGGAGCACCTTTGGCTCGATCTGTTCGAGGCGCTCGAGCACAGCCGTGACGCCAAACTCGGACGGGCACGACGACCAGACACCGCCGACGGCGAGGGTCGCGAGGCACAGGATGACGGCCTCTGCGTTCGACGGCGAGAAGGTCGCGACGCGGTCGCCCGGCTTGATGCCGTACTGTGTCCGGAGCGTGTGGGAGACGAGGCGAACCTCTTGGTACAGCTCCTCGAAGGAGAGTGAGCGCATGAGGCAGTCGTCGAGGTCCCGCGGGGAAAGCGACGCCGGCTCGATGAAGGACAGGACGGCGCGGTTGTTCGACCGGGCATAGGGGTGGGCTAGGAGCATGTTCTGTATCGACACAGTGTTCCCGTCAGCGGCTCGCTCTCGGCTAGAACTCACGCAGGCTTCGGCTGGAAAGTGCGGGTGGCGTCGCATGCCGAAGTGGGGGCTGCCCCGGCGGGCGAGGGCGGATGCGCAGGCTCACCTCGGCGTAGTTGAGCTTTGCGCGGATGAGACGCGGGTTGACCTCTTCCATAGGGCGCGAGTCGTCAAAGAGCACATCGGGGTCGCTGTCGCGAGGAACCAAGCCGGTCAGCGCGCGTGCCTCGAGACGGACAGAGGGGAGGGGCCGGCTCGTCCACGCACGTGCGGTCCATGACGACGCCAGTGTATTCGCTGGCCAGAGTCCAGAAGGCATTGAGGTCCTTGATGCTCCACGCGTGCAGCTCGTCGTAGTCGCGCAGCCTCAGTCCGAGCCGGCGGTTGACGAATTCGCGGAAGAGGGTGTCGGGCGACTCTTCGATCTGCTTGGCCGTCGGGGTCCAGAAGAGGGTGCGAGTCGACGTCGGTGCCATCTCGAGAGAGTGGTGCTGTGCAGCGATGCAGCGAAGAGCGAGAACAAGAGGGGAACCGGTGCCCCTCCTTCTCCCGGTCCCCCCCACGCACGCCGGCTTCCCTCCTGCCGCCGATCGCTCAGCTTTCCGGCCTCTCTGCCTTTTTCTCCGCGGGACGCTCAAGCGGGGCATCGCTCGTTCTCGCTTTTGCACTTTGCAGTGCGCCGCGCATAGTCTACCTCGTCCACCTTCAACCCCCAAAGTCGACGAGGAGCTGGAGCTTGGCCGCGATCTGCGTCGGGAAGCCTGCGTCGGACGGGGAAGGGGACCAGTGTGAGATGCGGTAGGCCACTCGTATTCTTCTGACCGCTGAGGTCTGAACGGCACAAATGGGAAGAGAGGAAGCCGCGACGCACGGAACTCGCCCAGGTACTCGGAGAACTCGGTCAGAATCGCCTTGGCTCCTGCTCGCAGCGCTGCATGGGACGAGAGCGGGTCAGCGGCGCCCTCGGAGAAGCCCAGGGCCTGATCGTCGAGAGCAGGAGACGGAGCGGCTGGGCACGCGGGACTCACCGTCCTGCACCTCGCCCACCTCCCTCTCGACGACCGCGCGCGCCTTCTCGCGCTCCTCCGCGCCGCCAAGGGCCTTCTCTGCCATCGCTTGCAGCGACTCGGCCAGCGCGTCGAGCACCGAGAGGTACCGCACGAACGCCTCGAGGACCTTGGGAATGTCGCGCTGCGTGACGCCGTACGGGTCCTCCTTGAGCGACGCGCAGATGAGGTTCGAGAGGGCTGTGCGGGCAATCAAAGTGGTGTCAGTGCCTGGTACACCGTTGCTAGCTGCCGCATCCGGTTCGAGGGCCGCAGCAGCGACGAGTGGACGGAGGCGCCGACGCACCCTGTACGGCCCAGACCGTCTCCCTCCTCCTCGGCGTGCACACCCCGGCGTCGTACTCCATCCCGACGTCGAACAGCCTCGCCCTTAGCGCCCTCGGCACCACCACCGCGAGGCGCCGCTCAAAACCAAAGACCTGCGGCACCATCTCCGCCTCTGGCGCCTCTGCGCCCCTGCGCTCGACGGCGCTCGCCACGTCCTTGACCTTGGCAGGCACGAGCGCACTCGACTGCAGGATGGCCGGCACACGGGACGTGAGCGCCGACGAGGCGGTGCTCACTGCGGTCGAGAGCGCGTGCTGCGCCTCGTGCGCGGCGGGGCCCGTCGCGGCGGACTTGACTGCCTCGACGGCTTTGCGCGCGGCCGGAGAGGCGCCGAGGCTGCTCGACGATGTGCTCGCTGCGGGGTCCGTAGGAGTTGAGGAGGGCGACGAGGCAGAGAGGGCGAGCTTGTCAAAGAAGGAGGGGCGGACGGGCTGGAAGACGTTCTCGTTGCGGACGGGGGCACGACTCGGACTTGGCTGGTCCTGCTGAGAGGCGTAGGCGTTTGACGGCTGCGAAGAGGTCGAGCCTGCGGAGCGTGGAAGATGTCAGTCGCCGGGCACGCGGCGCAGTCGAGGGGGAGGGCGAGACGTACTCGGCAGCCTGCCCCGGCCCTTGGCGCGCTGCAGCTCAGTCCCGATGAGCAACAAGCATTCGCGTGATATCTCGGCCCATGCACCGCCCGTCACGCTGCCGGGCTTGACGTCCTTGAAGATGGCCTGGCGGCGCGCCGGGTCGGTGAGCGTCAGGAGCGACAGCTCGAGGAAGGCAAACGACTGCATGCAGGGGTCAGCTCGAGCTCTTGTCTCTGTACCCGTGTGCAGGGACGGGCGCACCTTGAAGTACGGGTCGGACGAGCGCAGGCCGGAGAGGAGCGCCTGGTTCGGGTTCGAGGCGAACTGCGAAACCGACATCGGCTGCCCGCGTAAAGCCTGTCAGCGCTGGAAATCGTCGAACGGGCAAGAAAGGTAGGCAAACCTGGGTCGCGTAGACTTCGAAGCAGACGTGGGCCGCCTCGCTGACGAGGAAGAACAGCAGGGCAGACGCAAAAGCCCGCGTCGCCAGGGTGACTGAGTAGGCGCCGTTGTATCGCATGATCGAATAGAGGTGCGAGCTGGAGATTGAGATTCGACGAGAGTCAGCCAGTCCCGAGCTGTCAGCGTCCCGAGCGAGACGGCACGCACCGAGTCCACACGGGCAGGATGTGCGCGAGGAGGAAGCGCACGACCGGACGGCGGAAGACGACAAAGCCGGACCAGAACGCAACCGTGGCGACGAACGCCGAGCGAACTGCGCTCGGCATGCGCTCGCGCGCGCGGGAGGACAGGCGGACAGGGATGGTGAGCTGCTCAGGCGGGCATGTCAGCGGAGTGCTCGAGCGGAACGAGGAACCCGGTGGGCCGCACCGTCGTGTCGTCATCAAAGATGACCTGCGAGCGGTCGTCGACGACGTGACGGACGGTGGCCGCGACTGCGAGCGCGACATAGAAGACGGCGAGGACGACGCGGCGCTCGTTGAGCTGCCAAGCGTCGCGGCTAACAGCGGATCTCGGGTTCAGCGTAGTGCCCTCGGAGGGAATGACAGGAGGGAGGTGTGCGCACCCCTGATGGAAGAAGAACCAGCCGAGCGTGGCGTCCCTTGAGACCCAGCTGGCAGTCCAGACGTAGGCGCACTGGACGAAAGTGGCCGCACAGAGGTACGCGAGGAAGATCGGGAGTGCAGTCCGACGCTCGAGAACCTGCGCAAAGGCGGCGAAGCGAGTCGGTCGGGGAGGACGAGCAGCTGTCGAGGGAGCGAGGTGAGCCCAGGAATCTCGACAGGCCACGGGAGAGACGGCACGCACTGGTGAGGGTCTTCTTGCGCAACACGACGACGCTGACGGCGCCGCAAAGGGCTACAGGGGTGAAGAGGACGAGGGGCACGAAGCTGAAGAGCGAGTCTGGGTGTGGTGCAGGTCGTCAGCAGGGGCGCCTTTGCATAGCGCACGCTGGGGGAGCGCACCTGGCAGAGCTCGTGGGTCGAGTACTGCGAAGTACAGTGCAGCGCTGGACGCTGCCGCGACGAGGCCGAACAAGTTGCGCAGGCGACGCTGGAGAACCACCTACAACGCAACCACCAGCGTGAGCTCCGACACGCGTCAAACGAGCTGCAAAGAGCCCAGGCGCACCTTGCACAGGTCCTCGTAGGCGCGGGGGGGCGGCCCGGCCGTCTGGACGGGCGTCGAGTTGAGGGAGGAGTAGAGACTCGTCGTCGGCGGACGATCGCTCTGCGCAGCTTGCGACGCCGCAAAGACGCTCATCCTGGGCAGTCTAGAGCTGCACGAGCGGGATACAGGTGGCGGCTGGGCGAGGACGAGGCGAAGCTCGAAAGGTGAGCGAGCGACTCCCTCCCTCACAGGCGCGCCCTCGCTCTCCGTTTCCGCAAGACAGGGCAACGGGATATAGGGTCAAGCGAACGATGTGCAAGTGTCTAAAAGGGACAGACAGACAGACAAACAGACAGAGACACAGGGATACAACCAGGAGGATGACGAGCAGGGAACGCCGGAGACTCGAGAGGAGGACAACGTCAACGAACAGGGCGGCGCCAGAGCTGGACGAGCAGGGACAGACAGGAACGGTACAGCGAGCGCTGTGGATAGACGCGACGCGAGGGGGGCATGGGTATGGCGCGGTGGGGCGGGGGAGGGTATCGAGGGTCGGTCGCCGAGGCGGCTATGCGGCTGGTGCGTTCGACGTCGATGGCAACGGCGACGGGTCGTTGTGCACGCTGCTTGCCGACGACGAGGATGGCGAGGCTCGTGAAGGCGCGTCGACGGAGGAAGTCGACGAAGAGGTGTCGCTGGAGACGAGCGCCTCGTCCGTGTGAGGCTCCTCGACCGCCGGCGCGACCGTCGTCTCCTCGCCCTCGCCACCGCCGCCCACCTCGATGCTGACTCCGTCCATCTCGGCCACCATCACCAGCGGTGTCCTCCCCCCGCCCGTCACACGCCCGAGCCTGCCGACCGACGCGCCTCGGCCTCCACGAGCCGCCGCAGCGTTGCCGCCCGAGCCCGCGACGAGCCTCTCGCGGTTGGCCTCTGCCCTGCGACCCTCGACGACCATGCCCTCGGGCGTGACGATCGGGCTGCCATACATGCGCGCGCCGCCCCACAGCGCCGGGAACACCTCGAGCTCGGCCTCGTCGTCGCCGAGCCCCGCCGCCGGGGGCGGCACCGCCGAGAGCGCGAGCGGGTCCGCCGCGTACGGGCCGAGGAGCTCGTTGCGCTCGTACGGGCTGCCAGGGTACGCCGGGGCGTCGACGCCGCCGTCCCACATCTTGTCGCGCCCGAGGAGCGCGAGCGCCGTCTCGAAGAACCACTCGTTGCGCTTGAGGTAGTGCACGGCGACGGTCCCGCCGTGAGGGAGGCCGAGCATGCGCTGCGACCGCAGGGCGAGCGTCGAGGGCTCGAAGCGCAGGGTCGGCGCGGGGAGGAAGCGCTCGTTGTACGACGGGAGCGCATAGGCGTGTTGGCCGAGGCGGATCTGCGCCGTCGGCTCGTTGACGTACGGCGGCGCGTCGTCGCCCTTTGTCGGCTGGTCCTCGGGTGCCGCCGAGCGCGACGACGAGCTCGAGCTGTTGCCGCCCGTCGACGTCGTCGTCGAGCCCGCCTCAGCGGCGAGTGCCTCGGGCGTCGGCCCGTCCTCAAAGGGGCCCCTCGCGAGGTTGAAGATCTCGTACTCGCCCTCTTCAAGCGGCGCGCGCGTCGGGCCCTCCTGGACGTTGGCGGCGCGCTTGCGCAAGTGCGCCACGGCGCGCACGCCCTCGGGGTCGCGGAACAGGTCCTTGCCGAAGCGGGTCGTGCGCGCGCTCGGGATCACGGCGCTGCGGTCCGGCGCACCGGGACGGACGCCCGTCGCGGACGAGAGGAGGTCCTCTGCGGGTTGGCGGGCGGCTGCCGGGCTCGAGGCGAACGAGGGATCGTTGAGGCGCGAGTCGGAGGGGGTGAAGAGGACGCGCTCGAGCTTGACGGCTTCGGGTCCGCGGCCCGAGTCGCTGCGCCAGCCCTGGGTGGCCCAGCGCCCGCCGCCCTCAACGAGAGCCTCGACCTCCTCCTCGATTGAGAGGCCCGCGGCCGGGGGCGCGTACGGCTTCTTCCACGTCGACACGGTCGAGTAGCTCTGCCACAGCTCGCCGCCGCGGCGCATGCGCTCGTCCTCCGAGATGCCTCGTCGGCCCTCGAGCCGGACCTGCTCGATGAGGTCCGGGAACGTGAAGCCGCGCGAGTAGGTCGTGCCCGCCTTGGGGTGGTCGTAAATCTGGCAGCGCTCGGTGATCCAGTGGATCGACGACGCGTTGGGGTGGTTGCGCATCCATTTTGCAACGCGCTGGTCCTCCTTGCCGATGCGCCACGACTTGGGGCGAGGGTACGTCGCGAGGTACTGGACGAGGTCGCCCGAGAGGGCGTACACCTCGCCGGCCATGAACCGCTGCCGGATCAGGTCTGTGTGCGGTAGGAGGTTCGTCAGCACTAGCGTTCGCAAAAGACGAGAGAGAGAGTCGATGCACAGCCCCAGTACGTGTTCTCGCGCGGCGTGATGCGCAAGTGACGCTCGAGCTCGCTCAACACGATGAAGGCGTCGTCGTCGGCCTTGACGACATAGTCTGCCTTCTTGAACCCGACGCCGACCTGCCTCACGCCGTCGACCAGGCCGGCCTCGCCCGGGCGCGAGTAGTAGACGGGGACCGTCGCGTTCTCGCTCGCCCACTCAAAGTAGCGAAAGGTCTTGCCCTTGTTCATGTTCTCCTCGACGTCGAGGACGACCATGTCGTTGAACATCTCCATCTCGAGCGCGATCCGCTTGGCCCACTTGGCGCGCGGCCGCCCGAGGATGAACTTGAGCTGGACGTTGTGGGCGGGTTTGCCCGTGCGCGGGTCGACGGGCTTGCTGTGCTTGGCGTACGAGAGGCGGATCGCATTGCGTCGGTCGGCGGCGGCGTCGACCGAGAAGACGCCGACGAAGACGTTGACGGGCTTGAGCGCGTCGGCGAGGTCGTGAGGGAAGGGGCGCTGCTCCTGGCAGTACTGGCGCCAGGGCGGGGGCTCGCGGTCCGACGACAGAACGTTGACGAGGAAGGTCGTCAAGGTTGCGGCGAAGCAACCAAACAGGAGGAACGAGAAGAGGATGGTGAAGGGTTGCGTCGGGAACCACGGCTGGCGCAGGAGGGCGGCGATGAAGGTCGTGAAGCACGAGCGGTCTCGCCCCGTCTTGCTCGACCCTGTCGGACCGAGTAACGGTGCGCCCGAGCTGCCGTGCGAGACGCTGTGCTTGCGCCGCGTCTCTGCCCGCCGAGCCCACCACCCTGGTTTCCGCTGCTTGCGGCCGAGGACAGGCGACGTTTCAGGCGCGAGCGTCCCGCCGAGCTTGCGCAACAGTGCAGACGTCTGGTGATGGTGATTGTGGTAGTCTGCAGGCGAGCGAACAAGGGAACCGGAGATCCCGGCGACGAGTCAGCTCTCCGTTGCGGGGTGTGGGGAGAGACGGGCGGCGACGCACACTCTGGGCCGTAGGGCTCTTTGCCGTCCACGGGCGTGTGTGCGCCCGACGTGTTGCGACTGCGGTTGCGGCTCGTGGTGCGGTACGACAGGTAGCCGTCGAAGCCGTCCGGAGTAGGGGCGGGACTGTTGGCCCTGCTCGACACGCGACTGCCGGCGCCGAACGAATAAAAGGCGCCGAGCCCGTCGTCTGCGGTGGACCAGCCGCCGTAGTGGACTGGGTGGCCCGTGGCGCTCGCAGCCGAGGTGGACGCGAGCGAGGCGCCTGATGCGCTGTGGGCGAGGCTGCCGCCTGGTCCAGGGGCGGCGAGCGAGGCAGAGGTGCGGGCCGAGCGACTGCGGACGCTGCTGCTTGCAAGGCTGCTGGACGCGCCCTCCTGGCTCGAGTCGTACGGGTCCGAGTCGGTCGAAGGGCGTGAAGGTGCCGCCGAGCCGACGCCGCCGAGGCCCTGCTCTGGGTCGAGGAGGTCGAGGACGACAGAGTCGTCGAGGGCGCGCGACCTGACCTGGGGGCTGTTGGTGGTCGAGGTCGACGTGGACGCAGATGAGCTGGTGGCGTAGTCTGTCGTGTTTGCGCTGCTCGTCATGGCCGTCGCGGCGAAGCGGTCCATCTTGGCGAAGGGACCGGGGGAGGGAGTGAAGGGGAGCGGGCGTGGGGGGAGCGGGCGCCGCTCAGGGCCGGGGGATGGATGGGTGCAGTCGAGTGATGGCTTGTCGGTGGTGCAAGTCCGCGCGCGCCTGAGGGGCACAGGAGCGGTCGACGGGGTGGCGAACTAGAAGACGAGGCCGAGCCGCCCGCGCAGTGTGCTGCGCACTGCCACACGCACCCCGCCCCCCCAGCACTCGAGGGGAGGCGCCCTTCACCCCAGAAAACAGCTAGCTACCCCCGGCTTGGCCTCCTGCCCCGACTCGGAGCGCATCCAGCTGAGAGGGCGCCATGAGCTGCCTCGCGACGCCTCTGCGCTTCCTGCCGCTGGGCCGCGCCGAGCTCAACCTCGAGAGCTGCCTCCCTTCGGGCCAGTCGTTCCGGTGGCACCGCCTCACTCCCCCCTCGGCCACCTTGCCAGACTCGACCCCAGGCTCCAGTGCTCCTGCTACAGCTGAGCTGCTGCACTCGCACGAGTGGGCTTTCGGATGCGGCGACCGCACCCTCGTCTTGCGCCAGGATGGTGCGCTCCCCTGTCCTCCCTGCACCGCCCCCGCCTCCACGGAGCTCACGCCCTGACCTCGCACGCTCACTCAGACGCCGGCCTGCACTACCGCGCCCTGTACCCGTTCAAGCCACCGCACTCGGCCTTCCTCGCAGACCTCGCGGCCGACACGTCGCTCGCATGGCTCCGTTCCTACTTCCAGCTCGACCGTCCGCTCGCTCCCCTCTATGCCAACTGGGCCAGCCGCGACACCAAGTTCAAGCGCAAGCTCGAGTCGGGTGGGAGTCACCTCGAAGGGATCCGCGTCCTCAAGCAGGACGAATGGGAGACGCTCGTCTCGTGCGCTCCATCTTCTTCCCTCCTTCTCCGACGACGCACCCTGACCCGCTCGTCGACGCAGCTTCATTTGCTCTGCCAACAACAACATTTCGCGCATCACGCTCATGGTCAATCGCCTGTGCGCGTCCCTCGGCTCGCCCCTGCCGCACCCTTCCGCCTTCACCCCTTCGAGCGTGCACTCCTCTGCGTCCACCATCCCTGCCATCGAGCCTCCTCCTCCTCCCTCGCCGTCAGACGGCACCACCCCCGCTCCCTCGCTCTTCTCCTTCCCTCCCCCCGAGGCCCTCACCCCTTCCTCGACCGAGCCCCTCCTCCGCGCCCTCGGCTTCGGCTACCGCGCCTCGTTCGTCCCCTCCTCCGCAGCGCACCTCGTCGCGTCCGCAGGCGCAGCGGGCCAGTCCCCGTCCGAGTACCTCCGCGCGCTGAACCGCGACGAGTTTGTGCGCGCGGGGCGGGGCGGGATCCAGGAGGCGAGGGACAAGCTGGTCGAGTTCAAGGGCGTCGGGAGGAAAGTCGCCGACTGTGTGCTCCTGTTTGGCCTTGGGTGGACAGAGACGGTCCCGGTCGACACGCACGTCTTCCAGGTGCGTCTTGCCGTCGCCGTCGCGCGCTCCCCCGCCCTCACCCACCCGAGGGCTCCACGGCCGAGGCCGTCAGCCGTCCTCTCCCAGACGCGGGACTGACCCGTCCCCGTCCTCCGCGCGCGCGCGCGCGCACAGATCGCCATCCGCGACTACTCGTTCCCCGCAGCGCGCACCACGGCGCTCACCCCCTCGCTGCACGACCGCGTGTCGCACTTCCTCGCGTCGCGGTGGGGCCCCTACGCCGGCTGGGCGCACCAGGTCCTCTTCTTCGCGGACCTCAAGACCTCGCCCGTCAAGGTCAAGGCCGAGCACAAGGGCGTGTTTGAGAGGCTCGAGGTCGAGTTGCTCGAGGAGGGTCAGGGCAAGGAGGAGGTCGTCAAGAAGCTCACGTTCGAGGAGGAGGTCGCCGCTCTGATTGCCGCTCCAGCTGGGACCAAGCGCCGCCGCACGACGGTCCTCGAGGCGAGGAAGGCTGCAGCGGGGGCAGGGGGTGGCGCGGCGGTCGTCAAAGACGAGGAGGAGGTCGAGTCCCTCGTGGGCAGCAGCAGCGGTGGCGAAGAGGTTTCGCCGAGCAAGAAGCGGGCCGCGGCGCGCGTGGAGAGGCCGCCGCCGGTGAGGCGCAAGTCATCCGCCCGTGGTGGGACGGGTGGGAGGGTCAAGAAGGAGGAGGGGGCGTGAGGCGGGTGCCGCGGGGGCAGGCTCGCGGGTCGAGCTGTGCCTCCCTTTCGCTCTTCGTTTGTCTGTAGCTTGCTGTGCACTGTGGCGTGATTGTTGTGCGACGCTGTGCCCTCACTGCCGTGTGCCCGCCAAGTGAGGCTAGCCTTCCCAACCGCGCGCCGACCTGTGTTGTGTGCGACTCCTCCTGGCCACGCTCGCCGGTCACCGGTCAGCTCCTGTCTGCCGATCCGAGCTTGAGCGTCTCCTGTCGCGTGCGAGTCGCCTCCTCTCGTCCCTCCCGGTCCGCGCGGTCCGTCCGTCCGCGGGCACGACGCCGCACGCTCCTTTCCGTCGCCCCCATCGGTCCGCTCGCTCCTCTTCCTTCTCCCTCGCACTCGCACAGCATGCCACGGCACTCGCACCGCCACACGCCCGTGGATCAACACACCGACACCGACACGGGCACGGACGAGGACAACGCCGTCCCGCTGCGGTCCCACTCGCGGCGGCAGAGTCAGTCCAAAACGGACAAGCGTGCGCCGTCGTCTGAGGAGGAAGGGACTGGCGACGATGGAGGGACGGACGAAGGGCCCTTTGAAGACGCCGACCGGGACGGGGACCGCCGGGACCGGAAAAAGACGAGCAAGGGCGGCAGACGGTCCATGGGGCGGGCGGGGGACGACGACGACGGCGGCAGGTCGACCCGCTCGCACAAGAGCAAGCGCCACTCCAGGCAGTCGGAGCACCGCCGCGCGTCCGACGACGACACGGCGAGCAGCAGCGGCGGCGAGGAGGACGACGACGACGAGGAGCACGCCGGGCGGCACGGCAAGAAGCACCACAAGGGCAAGGCGTGGTGGCGTCAGAAGCGCATCTGCGGCGTGCGTCTCCCCCGCTCTTCGAGCAACTGCGAGCAAGAGCAGGAGCTGACGCGTTGAGGGACGCGCGTGCGCAGCTCAAGCGCATGTACTTCTGGGGGGCTCTGGCCGCCACCGTCCTGCTCCTCATCATCATCATTGTCGCTGCCGTCGTCTCCAACGCGTCGTCATCGTCGACCGCGACGTGAACGACGCGCTCGACGGGAGGGCGCGTTTGGCGAGAGGAGGAGCTGGAGTGGCGGGAGGGGACGAAGCACCTGTACACTCCGTTCTGCGAACGCCGACGAATGCGAGAGGCACCTAAACGTTACAACACGAGTACAGAACTGAGCCAGTCCTGCGAGCCAAGCCTCACTCCTTGTCGGGGATGTTGTGCTTAGCCTTGAGCTCGGCGAGCTCCTTCTCTCGCCGCGCGAGGTCCATCTTGGCTGCCTGCTTTGTCGGCTGGTGGTAGAGAACTGCGAGCATGACGTGGGCTCAGCTCGTGCCGGCGGGACGGTCGTTCTCAAGACGGGGAAGCAGACGCACCGACGAGGTACCGGTCCATCAGGTGGAAGCCGTTGAGCGAGTCGAACGCGTTCTTGGCCTGGGGGGCGCAAGCGAGTGTCAGTACACGAGAACGCTTCAACAAGCAACGGGAGCACGCACATCCATGACGTCCTCGTACACGACGAACGCCGTCCCCTTGGCCTTTGCCTCGCGCCCTAGCCGCACCTGGCGAATCGAGCCGTACTTCTGTGCACAGGGGACCAGTCAGCTCGTCGTCAGGCAAGGGCTTCCGTCCGGGAGAAGACGCACCCCAAAGAGGTCGTAGAGGTCTTCGCCCGTCGTCTTGTAGTTGAGGTTCTTGACGAACAGGATGCGGTTGACGTCGGGGGACAGCTTGACGGTCGACATGGCGTTCAGTTTGAGGGACGCGTGCGGAAGGAAGCGACGAGGCGTGGCGCTGTGCCGGACAGGGGAGGAAGCGGGCGGTGCGTCGAGGCGAGGGTGGTGACTAGGGGCTGGAGGGATTTGTAGAGCTGCGTGGAGGCCGGTGAAGTCAGTACATCGATTTCGCGTGGCGCTTGAGCTCTCCCAAGCAGTGCACGCCCGTGGTGCATTCCTCATCATGAGGAGCCAAGGGAGGCGGAGGTGAGCAGACAGGAGGGCACGCACACGTTCGCTGGACCGGGCGTTGGCTTGAAAGAGTCTCTGACGATGGTTACGGCGGACTAGTGCGCGCTCTCGCGGTGTGACGAGTCGGTGGATGAGGAGCAACCGGCGAGCGGCACCTTCCCTCGTCGACCACCTCCCTCCTTCCCCCACCACGGTCCGCTCGGTTCTGCTTGCGCCTCAGTCGCTCAACTCTCCGGGGACTGTCTCTCGCTCGAACTGAGATATAAGCACGTTTGAGCCGACTCGCCTCTCTAGCTGGTGGGTCTCGCTCTTCTCGCCCGCTTGTTTGGCCTGCAGGCGCCATGCAGATCGTCGTATGCACCGCTGGCTTCCCAGCCCACGAAGACGCTTCTTCCAGCTCCAGAGCGCCCGGCAGCCCTCGGAACCCAAACGGGCGAGGCTCGAGCGGCTCTCTTCGCTGCTTCTCCGGACCCTCCCTCACCGACTCAGCCCAAGAAGCTAAAGCCACGAGCCCGTGGTTTCCAAGGCCTGCCCGGAATGTCTCCCGTCAAGTTCTATACCTCGTCGCCAACAAGGGCTGCGACTCGCCCTTCTTCAGCCTGCCTGCACCCGCGCCCACGTCTCGCTCCTGACCAAGCATGGATATTCGAGGTTGTCGAGGTGACATACGACGACCTGCGCTCTGAGCGTTGGAAGGGCAAACTGGGCGTGCAGAAGGCAACGGGTGCGGCGTCTTTCCCCTGCTCCTGCCAGCCCTCCCGTGCGTTGACTCGCCTGGCTCCCTCCTTCGTGCAGCACCCTTCATTCAGCGGGAGGACGGCACCTTCACCATGGACAGCTACGAGATTGTACAGTGGCTCGACGAGGCGTACCCCGACCGGCCTTGCCTCTTCTTGCCCGAGGCAGCCCTTCCAGTCGACGTCTCGTCAGATAAGTACGCCGCGGCGCTTGAGCGGTACAAGGGAGTGTATGTCTGGGAAAGCTTGAAGTCGCCTTCTTGTACTGACCCCTTCGACCGGGCGGCTCCGCAGCGTTCGAGCAGACGTGCAGCCAAGGGTTCGACCCGGTGGCGGGGCGAGGACATCACATCTCCCGACGACGACTCATGTCGTCGACACTCGCAGCTTGAGCGAAGAAGCTTGGACAATGCTCTATGGCCTTTTGCTGAGGATGCAGGCCCGACGAGGCCGAGAAGAGAACGTCGGACAGCGCATCGAGTGCGAATGTCAACCTGGGCGTCTTCCTCGAGCTCCTTCGTTGCCGCTCATTGGCCTTGCACTTGTCAGTGAACGTGTCAGTGGGACCTGTCGCCCTCCGCGCACCCGTTGAGCGTCGTGCCTCGACCTCAACCATTCTCATCACCTCCTCAACCTTCTCCCTCCCGTCAGACATGCCCAACCTTCCTGCGCACGCGACAAAGGAAGAGCAGCTGCTCGAGTACACCTTGCCAGACGGTTCGATCGTCCCCATTGTGCAGGACAGCTCGCTGCCTGACTCTACCGGTCCGTCTCCCCGCTCGCCCAGTCTTCCGAAGCTGGCCCCGCCGTATCTCTGCCGCCGCTTTGCTGTGCTCGTGGTGCTCACGCGCCTCCCTTGCTGCCCTGCAGGCCGCACCGTCTGGCTCGGCGCGCAGGTCCTCTCCGTCTACCTGCACGACCTCCTCGCGACCTCCTCGTCCCTCTCGTCACGGTCCACGCAGCGCGCGATCGACCTCGGCAGCGGCACAGGGCTCGTTGCGCTTTCGCTCGCCGCACTGGGGTACCACACCCTCGCGACGGACCTTCCCGCTCTCGTCGACGGCGTCCTCGGGACCAACTGCGCCTCGTCGGCGGCATCGTCCCTCCCTGGCCCGCTCTGCGCAGCCCCGCTCGACTGGTTCGAAGACGCCGAGGCACTGTCGTTCCCTCCTGCGCCGCACGCACCGCCGTTCGACCTCGTCACCTCGGCCGACACAGTCTACGACCCGTCGCTCTGCGCCCCTCTCCTCCGCACCATCGCGCACCTGTCCCTCCTCGGACGGCACAGCATTCCCGCGCCCGTGTTCCTCGCCCTGGAGCGGCGCGACCCGCTCCTCGTCGAGGCGTTCCTTGCCGCCGCGCGGGACGAGCACGGGTTCAAGCTCGCGCGGGTCGAGCATGCCAAGCTGAGGCGGCTGGTCGAGAGGCGCGAGGCCGAGGGAGGGACGCTCGGGTGGGAGGACGAGGGAGACTGGGAAGGGGTCGAGGTGTGGAGGTTGAAGCTGGGGAAGGAGGCGGTCTCGCGCGCGAAGGGGTCGAGGGCGCGGCGAAGAGGCGCTGTCGAGGCTACCGTGGGCGGAGAGGGCGGTCAGGACGCGGTGGACGGGGTCGCGAGCGGCAATAGAGGCGACGAGCGATCGAACGTACCGCACGACGCGGCCGTCGCTCGATGACACGCAGCTTTCCACAGGTCGCAGCGGATACGCCGGAGAGAACTGGATGGCGACTTGACTGCAGGATGAGTGAACTATGCGCGGGTGGAAGCAAATGCAGAGAGACACGGGGACAGGGAGGGAGAAAGGACGAAAGGCCGGTGGCACATGAGGGAGACGAAGCGAGGTACAACACGGGCAAAGCTGGCGATGCGAGGGCGTGAGGGCTAGGCAGAGTCGTACAACGGCGCGCGGGGCAGGAAAAGGAGGGCGCCCAGATGAAGCGCACTAGGCAGCAGCTGCACGCTTTGCCGCGCGCTCTTTGGCCTTCTCGGCGGCGATGAGGCGCTGCAGCTCGGCGACGACCTGGGTCATCGAGGGCCGCTGCGCCGGGTCCTGCTCCCACATCTCGCTCATGAGGTCGATGATCTCACTCCCCCACTGGCGGCGGAGCGGACCCGCAGGCGGGCGCAGCTGCTTAGCACCTACGTCGTGGTAGATGGCCTGCAGGCGGGAATACATGGGCGTCAGCAAGGGCGAAACGCAACGCAGAGGCAGAGAGTGAGACGCACGTGCTCGTTCTGGCCCTCGAACGGGTAACGCTTGACGGGCTGGTGCCACTGGAGAATCTCCCAAAAGACGAGTCCGACCGAGTAGACGTCGACCTTTTCGTTGTACCGAGGGTGTGGGCTCCACAGTTCGGGCGCCTGCCAATTGACGGTCCCGACGAGCGAGCGGATCATCGACTTTGTCGACGTCTTGATCCGAGCGAGGCCAAAGTCGGCAATCTTGGGCACGCCTTCGCCCGTGATGAGCACGTTGCTCGACTTGATGTCGCGGTGGATGATGGTCGGCTTGCGCTTGTGCAGGTACTCGATGCCGCGCGCGATGCCGAGCATGATGTCGAGCATGGTCGTGAACGGCGGCGGCGCAACCTTGCGCAGGTAGTCGAACAGGTCGCCATTTGCGCAGAGCTCGGTGACGATCATGACGGGCACGGCCGACGGCTGCTTGGGAATCGACACGCCGATGAACTTGACAATGTTGCGGTGCCGCAAGTCGCGCAAGAGGCCGAGCTCCTTGATGTCCATGTCGGTCAGGTGCCCGCGAATGTCGCAGATGGCAATGGTCCGCCCGTCGAGCATGCCCTTGAAGACATCCTGCGGGGGGAGCAGGCAAACTCGAGCGTCAGCTGCGGGAAGAGAAAAAGGAGCTTGGCGAGGTAGTGCCCACCTTGAAGCCGCCGGAGCCGACCAGCTCGAGCTTGGTGAGCTCCTCAGGCTGGATCTCCTTGTCGCGCAGCTGAAGGCTCTCGAGGTCGAGCGCGTTGACGTCCTCCTGCTGCTCGTGGTCCTTCGAGTGCTCAGGCGTGCGCGGCTTGTCCGGACTCGCGAGGTGCTCCGGCCGCATCAGCAGGGGCGTTCCGGCAGCGGTGCGCGCCGAAGCGTGCTCGAGCCCCCGGAGCGCCTGGGTCTTGGTCTCGTCCCGGGCAGTCTGAGTCGACAAGTTCGAGATGGTCGAACACGACGAGAGCGGGGACGACACCGGCGACGACATCTCGGACGTCTTGTTGTCGCGCTGCGGACGAGCGCCGCGTGAGCACGGAGAAGGAAGGGGGGGATGCGCTGCTTGGCGGCACTGCCAACGCACCCACTGCAAGAGGGCGTCGACGAGCTGCGGCTTGGTGCGGTTCTCGTGGTCGAGCAGGTCGCGCTCTTTGCACAACCGGACCAGGTCGTCCTTCTTGTAGCGCATGAGCGTCGTCGACGTAGCTTGTGCGAGGTCGATGCCGCCTTCGTCTGTCGAGCGCGTGCCACGTGAGCAACGAGTCCGGAAAGCCAATCCCAAAACACGAGAAGAACGCACCTTGCTCCCCCTCCTCTTCGTCCTCGTCGTCGTTGTCCCCGACTCGGAACGTCGCGTCGCCGTCGCCGTCCTCGTCGTCGTCCTCGTCAGCGTCGCCCATGTGTGCGTCTTCGTGCGCCTCAGCCGCCGCGCGCCGCAGTTTGACGAGCTTGCCGCCGCCATGCCTCGCAGGCTTGCCCGCCTGGCGAAGGTGGCTCCTCGCCTCGACGTGCTCGTCCTCGTCCACCTCCTCCGCCGCGTCTCCGCGCTCCGTCTCACCGCCGCTCTCCTCGTCCGCGTCGGACGGAGGCGTCTCAACCTGCTTGGCCGTGCGCGCCGAGCGCCGCCTGCCGCCCGCACCGCCGACCTTCTTCTTCACGAGGCGAGGTGCGGCTCCCGCGTGCGCAGCGTCGCCGTCTGAGCCTGAGCCGTCCTCAAGGTCGTCGCCGTCGTCGACCATCTCGTCGTCCTCGTCCTCTACTTCGTCGCTGTCGGTGCCATCGGCCTTAACGAGCTTGGCGACGGCGGCGCGCTTCGCAGCACGCAGCGGGCGGGGCGATCCCGCAGCGAGAAGCAGGCCGCCGCGCTGGCCCTGCGGCGACAGAGGCTGCGGCTGCGGGACGGCCGCATGGCCGTGGTGCCTCGTCCGGTGCGCCACCGGCGTTGCGCCCGTCCCACCCACCGCGTCCGGGTCCTCCATCAGCGCGCGCTCGCGCGCGCTCCTCGCGGCTGAGGGGCGAGGCGAACCGAGCGAAGGCCCCGAAGTGCTCGAGCGGGTGCGCATGTGGCGCTTGGCCCCCGCTGCGGGCAGCGCTGGAGGGGGCATCTCGAGCTGACTCGCGCGGCGCGTCATGCGCGACGAGCTCGGCTCCTCGTCCACCTCGGTCGCGTCGCCTGAGCCCGATCCGGAGCCAGAACCAGAACCGGACGATGCGTCGCCGTCGCGCGAGTCGTCGGAGGGCGGAGGAGTTGGCTCCTGTCCGCGGATGCCGCTGCGGCGCAGGACGACCCTCCGGCGCGGGGCCTTGCCGGCTGCGGCGCTCGAACGGCGTCGCGGGTGCACGTCAGCCGGACTGCCTTCGTGCGACGTGCGAGGGTGCGGCGAGTCGGCTCCGTCGGCGTCGGCGTCGGCGTCCTCGTCCTCGTCCTCGTCTTCCGACCCAGCCGAGTGTGAGTGGTACCGTGCCTCGACAATGGCCTGCGCGAGCTCGGCTTTTGTGCGCGGTGCAGTGTGCGAAGAGGACGTGGCCGGATAAGCGAGGTGGTACAGGTCGACGAGCTCGCTCTTGAGGAGCGCCTCGAGGTGGTGCGCGTCCCATTCCTGCAGCTTCATCTCGACGTCTGCCCGGCCGGACCACGGCGAAGTCAGGCGACCGATGGAAGGTGCAGTGTAAAAAGGAGAGAAACGCACCGTTGCCCTCCGCCGCGTCGGAAGCTTCGGGAGACTCTTCCTCGCCGCCCTCTCCGTCCGCCGCCTCGCCCGCGTCGCTGATGTCCTCAAGCTCCGGCTTCCTCCTGCGCAGTCGCCCAGCCCGTAGCTCAGCGCTACCGCCGCGCCCGACGCGGTCCTCGTCCATGTCGAGCTGCTGCTCGTCCTCACTCCCGCACTCGGTGGTAGCCCAGCTCGCGCGACGGCTTCGGCGGGTAGGCACCGACGGCTCAGGCCCGACGCTGCCACTGCTCATGCGACGCGTCACACGACCGCCATCACGTTGCTGCTGCTGCTGCTGCTGCTGAGGCGGTGGCGCGCTCGTGCGCCTCGACGGGGCCGGCGCGAGCGGGCGCATTTCGGCGTCCTCTTCGTCGCGCGCGCGCTCCTTGCCCTTGGCCATGGCAGCGCGTTGCTGCCTCTCGACAGCATGGTTGACCGGGAGCGGGCTCAGCGGCTGCTGCGTGCGGGCGGCGCCCCTCGACGAGCGGGAGTGTTGAACGACGCCGCCGTGGCCGTCCTCCTTGCCCGAGCGGTGGGCGCCGCGGGTGCGCGCGCCGCCACCTGGGCCTGCGACCGAAGTGCGTCTGCTGCTCGCTGCGCGCGAACTGGTGCCGCTGTCATCTGCCGGAGCGGACCTCCTCCTCCCGCGGCGCCGGGAGCCGACCACCCCGCTGCCACTCCCCTGGTCGAGGCCGCGCTCGTACTCGATGCAGTCCTCGTAGTCTGAATCGGTGCGCTCTTCAGCCTCGCGGTCGTCCCCGTCCGAGTCGAGGCGCTGGGCGAGCGACGAGTGAGCCGTCTTCTGGCGCTTGCGGGCGCGGAGGACGGGCTTGCGCGCTGGCGAGGCGTAGACGGCGGTTGTTGTGCGTTTGATGGGCATCTAGGCGAGGGTGCCAGGCATCGAACGGGGCTGTGAGAGGCGAGGACGGGGGGAGGTTGGCGAGAGAGAGGAACCGAGTCAGGGGGAAGTGCAAGGGGTGGCAGTCGGGCTGGGCTGGCGCGGGGAAGCGCCGAGTGGTGCGGGTGTGCTGGGACGTGTGTGCGTGTGTCTCTGGGGTGGGTGTACTCTGCTCTGGTCGAGGGCGGCTGGCCTGGTGCGTCGGTGGGTGCTTGGGGGTTAAGAGTCGAGGGCCCCCTCGACCTCCACCGAGTCCCTCTCTCGTTTCCTTTCTCTCGCCTCCCCTCGAGTCTCGACCGTCCCTCTTTGCCCGGTCCGGAGGCCTCCAACTCATGCTCCCGGCCCTGCTCTTACTCCACCGCGTCTCCTCGGCTTCCAAGGTCACGTCTAGCACAGCCGACTTTGCAACGAGCGAGCGAGAGGAGAGAGAGATACGGCGGGACGAGGGAGAGGGGGGGCAAGACAAGGACACAAGGACACACGGCCGAGACGAGGATGAAGGGGNGGGGGGGGGGGGGGGGTCCGAGAGAAGAGAGGTGCGACGGAGGAAGAGAAGACGCGCACGCTCGAGGTTCTTAGTTGCCGACGCTGGCGACGATGCTCTCTGCCTGGTTGAGGGCGGCGACCATCTTGACGCACTCCTTGCGGCGCTGGACGACGTTGTCCGACTCCTTGAGCATGTCGTCAATCAGGTCCGTCTTGTACAGCTCGGCGAGGAGCTCGCGCTGCATCGTGTCCTTGGCGTGGAACACGAGGTTGAGCATGATGGCTGCGGAGGGGGCGCGTGTCCCGAGGGTCAGCGACAAGTCACGGCCACGGTCCTACCAGAGGGGAGGAAACGGGGCCAACTCACCCTTGGGCACCATGTCGATGAGGGTGCGCTTGGACAGGGCAAAGTAGCTCGAGATGAGGAGCTTGATGACCTCGGTCTCCATGCTCTCGCGCTCCGACAGGGTCCCCGACGCCCTCAAGGCCTGCGGCGGCGCCTCCATGGCCGCCGCGCCCTTCTTCTGCGCCAGCTGCTGGTTCTTGCGTCCGCCGGGCCAGAACGAGCCGAAGAAGCCCTCCTCGCGCTGCTTGAGGTCGACGTCGAGGTCCTTGCCGTTGTTGAGCGCGCCAGGGATGAGCTTGCCCGTCTTGGGGTCGACGGCACCTGCGCCCCCGGCGCCGACGCCGCCCGGCTGGGGCTTGCCCGCCGCCATGCGCTCCGACACGATGGCCATGGCCTTGTGGCCCGAGATAAAGTCGGGGTGCCCCGTGTTGATGTAGGTGGACTCCATGGCGACGAGGTCCTGCACGAGCTTGTTGGTCGGCAGCATGCGGTTGCGGAAGAAGGCCTGCACGGTGGCGTAGAAGCGGTCGCGCAGGGCCGGGTACCGCTTGAAGGTCGCGTTCTTGTTCAACAGCTGCGCGAGTATCCGCATGAGCTCGTCGTACACGAGCGACGCGCACTTGAGCGCCGGCTCTTCGATGCGCTTGATCTGCTGCTTGATTATGACTTCGAACGCCGTTGTGCCGACGAACAGGGCCGGCGACGAGCCCGACGAGTTGTACAGGATGGTGCGGATGTCGGCGTCCTTGACGTGGTCGAACGGGTCGAGGCTCTTGACGCCGTTCGAGAAGAGCTCGTGGAAGACAAACGAGATGCGCGCACCGCCCGACAGCTCGTTGAGCGCCAGGTCCGACGAGCTGCCGTCGATCGCCGTCCGGAAGTCGCCGCAGAACTCGGTGATGATGCCGAGGATGACACTGCTCCCGTCGGCGCCGCCCTGTGGCCCCCCGAGCGACGCGAGCTCGGCCTCGTACTTTGCCAGGTTGGCCGAGATCTTCGCCTTGATGTCGGGCAGCGTCGCCTTGATGTGGTGCATCAGGATCGTGTTGAGCCGGCGCGTGAGGTACGGCGTGCCGCAGTACGACGCCTTGGAGCGGTAGCTCGGGTGGTTCTCGAAGAACTCGCGCTCGTGCTCGAGGGCGGCAGCGATCGGGCGCTTGTTGTCAATGTCGCGCTGGCCGCGGTTGACGACGGGGACGTAGCCGAGGCGGAGCGGGATGATGCGGCCCGCGAGGATGTCGACGACGTCCGTGCCCGTGTCCATGAGGTCGACCTTGGTGAGCACACCAATCGTGCGCAGGCCCTCGGGGTCGACGGCGCGCGCGAGCTGGAGACCATCCGAGTTGGCCAAGTCGGTGTTGGCCGCCGTGACGGCGAGGATGATCGAGTTGGGCTTCTGGATGAACTTGAGCAGCATGTTGCGGATCTGCACCTCGATGTCGCGCGGCTGGTCGCCGACGGGCACCTTGGTGAGGCCGGGCAGGTCGACGAGCGTGAGGGTGAGGACGTGCGGCGAGAAGATGCGCAGGCCAATCGGCAGGGGGGAAATGCCCGCGTTCTTGCCCGTCTTGAGCTCCGTGTCGGCCACAATCTCGTCCCGCACCTTGTTGAAGTCGTAAAACTTCTCGCCGGGGCGGTGCAGCTGTGGCACGGAGTACGGGGTCAGTAGGGGACTCGAACGCGAGAGGGTGACCCCGCCGGGGGCAGGACGCACGAACTCGGCCCACTCGTCCGGGTTGCTCGCCTTGTCCGACGTCGGCTGCGAGCCCTCCTCCTTTGGCGCGTCCTTGGCTGCAATACAGCAGGTCAGTCACCGATGCTGCGTAAGGGCATGCAAAGGGAGGGGGCGCACCGTCACCGTTCGCCTTCGGGCCGGCCGGGCGGTTGATGAGCTGCAAGACGAGGGGACGACGGGTGACGATGCCGGCTGTGACGAGGTGCGAGCCGCTGGTGAGCAAAGGCGGGGAGCGGGGATTGGAGACGGGAGCGGGAGCAGGACGCACTTCCTCGCGGCAGGAAGTCACGACCGACGATGTTCTGTGGACGGGACATGGCCATGTCAGTATGAGCATGTCGGGAAGCGGGAAGACAACGAGGGAAGGGCGCACCTCGAGAACCGACGACTTGCCGCTGTGGGAGGCGGCGCAGTTGCACAGGGTCAGCGTCTTGACCCCTCGACAAAGCCTCGCGACGAGCTCCAGCGAATTCCACTGCGCGACTCACGAACTCTGCGACCCGATGACGGCAATCTGAGGCAAGTCGATAGGCGCGCTCGAGAGGCCACTCTGCGCGAACGCGTCCTGCAGCCGGTTGACCGTGTTGATGAGGTGCTTGTCCATCGTGGGCGGTTCGAGTTAGGCCTGTCGAGCGGAGAGGAGGTGTCAGTCTGGGCTCGCTGGGCGCAAGTCTGGGGGTGGGGACAGTCGAGTGGGCACTGCCGAGTGACGGGGCGGGGCGGTGAGGGGTGGGCCTGGCGGGCCCGCTCGCCGGAGCGCGGCACAGGCGGCGTCCGGCGCGCCAACTGTCCGCCTAGCGAGTACACCTGCACCGCGAGCCCTGCCCCTGTCCCCTCGCCGAAAGCTCCGCCCCGCCTGACCACGCCGGACCCCCCATCAGCAGTCCCGGGTGACTCCTCGCGCGGGCAGATTGCTGACGCGCTGAGCGGCCGATTGAAGCTCTCAAGTGAGCCATCGCGCGGTGGCCGCACGCGCTCTTGCGCGGTTGCCGGGCAACGCGAGTCCGCCGATCAAGGTCCCCAGGCGAGCCGATGTAGCCCCCTCACTCCGACGACGGCTGGGGAGGACCGGGCACTCACGCTGTGGGTGTATCGCAGAGGCGGTCTAGAGCAGGCGCGTGTGCGGCGGTGACGGACCCGAGGTGGTCGAGGCGGGATGCAAGGTGACGAGGAGACGGGCGCGCGGGGGTGGGTGGCTCGGCGGCGTTCGTGCGCGAGGGTGGGGTCCAGACGCGCGTGTGTCTCGAGTGAGAGAGCTGTTCGCCGGTGTGCGACTCTGGGCGAGAGCGCGGGAGGTGAGGGAGGGAGAGAGAGCGAGGCGCAGCTCCACGCGACACGCTGAGCAGCGGCGACGACCTTGACGACTCAGGCTGAGGAGCGCGCCCACAACCAGCTGCGTTCTGCCTCGCACTGTTCTGACAGGGCCGAACGTGCCAGCGCACACACGCTCTCTCCCCTCCCTCGGACGGACCCCGCGCGCGCCCTCAGGACAAGCCGCCAACTGCTGAGTGCACACAGTCCAGACTAGATTTGCCTTGCGTATCGTACAGGTGCAGCGGTCTACACAGTCTCTCTGCCCCTCCCCCGATGCGTCGCCGTCGTGTCGGACGCGGAGCGCGCTCACCGTCTGCGAGAAGAAGTGAGAGGAGGAGCGAGAGGGTTAGTCGGGGAGTGCCATGGGCGACGGAGCCCGGCGAGACGAAGAGAAGGGAAGAAGCTCACGTGGGGTGGTAGTCGTCTGTGATGGCGAGTGAGCGGGAGAGCGAGCGAGAGGGGGGGAGAGAGAGGGGGGGAGAGAGAGCAGCCACGAGGTCAGCACGCCTGTGCTCTCCGCGCCACGCCTAGAGGCACAGCTTGAGAGAGGAAGAGAGAGAGAGGGAGTATGGTGCGCACCGATCCGGAGTAGCAACCCGACCGTCTCGGTCGCGAGCTCGATCGCACTGCTCGACACGAGCAGCGGCTGGAGGACGCTCTCGCCCGCGAGGTCCGACACGACGCCCTTGCGCACGTTCTGCGATGCGCGGCGTGCGGGTCAGTCTCGTTCCTGTACCCCGATGCTGCGCAAGCAAGAGAGCGGGATGGGAGGGGGAAAGAGGGGAGGGAACGCACAATGCCCGCCGTCTTCTCCCCCTTGGCATGCCGGTTCCTCAACTCGGTCAAGAGCAAGATGGGGTTGAGGCCCGAGTTCTCGGCCAAGGTCGTGGGCACGACCGAGAGGGCGTCGGCGAACGCCTCGGTGCAGTAGGCGTCGGGGCCCTTGAGCGTCCGGGCGTACTCGGACAGCTTGAGCGAGCACTCGACTTCGGGGGCGCCGCCGCCGACGATGAGGAAGCTGGTGGAGAGTTGGGCGTGCGCGGTCGGCGTCAGTTCGGGATCGTCAGGTCGCATCTGGCTCTGGACGCGACCCGGTCGAGCGAGCCCCGCGAGGCCTGCGAAATGGTGAGGGAGCCCCGAGCGGGGAGACGCACCGCTTCTTGACGAGGCACCGCACGACGCACAGGGCGTCGTGGAGCGAGCGCTCCGACTCCTCGAGGATGAGGCCGTTGGCGCCCGTGCACAGGACGCTGACCGTCTTGCCCGACGGCTTGTGGACGCCCGAGACCTTGACGAACTTGGCGCCGTTCTTGCTCGTCTCCTCGACGAGGTCGGCCTCGCCCAGCTTGTCGGCCGTCATCTGCTCGACGTCCGAGATGGGCTTGCACCCGAGCGCGCGGCTGAGGAACTCGATTTCGTCGCGCTCGACGTCCTTGATGGCGAGGATCTTGAGCTTCTGGAGGTACGCGAGCGCGAGCTCGTTGACGGCGTCGCGGAGGATCGACTTTTGGATGAGGAGGACGTTGCAGCCCGACTTTTTGATGGCCTTGCACAGGTTGAGGATGTAGAGGCGCTCCTCCTTGAGGATCTTGTCCATCTGGCGGTAGTCGTTGACGACGATCTGGTTGTCCATCTGAGGAGGGGGGGGGGGCGGCTGTCAGTACCGCTCGTGTCGTCTGCGGAGAGGAATGCAACGCACGTCGGGCTTGGGAGGCGACAGCTGGAACTGGATGATGCCGATCTTGGCCTTCTCGATGCGCGTGGGTCCACCGGCCGACGTGATGACGTTCTGGTGCAGCAGGACGCCGTCCATGAGCTCCGTGTCGTCGATCGTGCCGCCGACCTTCTTGACGAGGCGGATGTCGCGCAGGTCGACATTGTCGCTCTCGTTGTTGACGAGGCGCAGGACCGAGTCGACGGCGATGGGGGCGAGGATGGAAGAGTACTGGGAGACGATCTTGGACGAGAGGGACGTGGTCGCTGCGCGGAGGAGGTTGTCGCGGTCGCTCAGGTCGACGGGGAGGGCCATCTCGGTGAGGAACTCGACAACCTTGGCGGCGGCGCGGGTGAACGACTCGGCGATGATGGTCGGGTGGATGCCCTTGTTGAGGAGCTTCTCGGCGGCACCGAGGAGCGAACCGGCGAGGACCACGACCGACGTGGTGCCGTCTCCGGCCTCGATGTCCTGTGCGGCCGAGAGGTCGACGAGCTGCGGGTCGGGTAGTCCGGCTGCGTGTGAGCTCTGGTCGCACATGCAAGAGAGAGACAGAGACGACGGCTCACCATGCGAGCTGCCGGGTGGAGGACCGACATGTGCTTGAGGATGGTAGCGCCGTCGTTGGTGATGATGACCTCGCCCTGGGCAGTCGAGATCATCTTGTCCATGCCGCGGGGGCCGAGTGAGGTCCTGACGGCGTCGGCGACGGCTGCACACACACGAGGCGGGCGGTGAGGGACATTCTCAGGACGAAGGGAGGGAGGGAGGAGGGGAGGGGGTGCTGACCCTTTGCGGCCGTCATGTTGCTGAGGCGGACCTCCATGGGTTTCTCGTTGCCCTGTGTGTTGGATTGTGTGAGGCATGGTTAGCCCAATGGTCGCTGTGCACGGCAGCGAGGAGGCGAGGAGAGGGAGGGGGTGAACTGACCTGGAAGGCGCGCTTGTTGGCGCCGCCTCCCCCGGTGGCGGGGAGGGCAGCGGCGGTAGGAGCGGGTGCGACTACGGATGCCATTCGAGTGTGGGACAGAGTGGACCCTTGAGAGCGAGAGGCCGAGAGGGACGAGGCGCAACCCGCAACCCGACTCGTCGCGCTCGTCGAGGGAATCTGGCCTCGCTCGTGGTCCACCTCTAGCACTCACTCGCTCGAGCCACCGTCACCATGGTCAGTCATCTACCCTGCCTGCTCTCAACCGAGCCGCTCGGCACGCGCGCATCCGCGCTTCCCCCCTCTGCTCCC
>SOZI01000040.1:0-36008 GCA_006352295.1 Rhodotorula diobovata | reverse complement strand
CCCCCCCCCCTCTCCGCCTACCCCCCAGTCTCGCCCAACAACGCGCTTCGCCTCGGGAACGCACGCCCACGCGACGCGCGGGGGCACCGTCAGGGCGCGGCGCAGGGTCAGGACGGCTGTCGCGCCCCAAGGGCGGCGTGCCCCGGTCTCGGAGCGTGGCACTCGCCGCTCCGCCTCGTGACGCGCTGGCCTCTCAGATCCTGGGTGATGCGAGCGTGCGGGACGGCCTCTCGGCGAGTCGCACTGGCGCCATTAAGGCGCGAGTCGCGACGGTTCGCGTGTAGCGACCCCTCGACTCTCCCTTCCTTCAACCTCACCGCCCTCGTTCCTCTCGCTGACACTGCCACTGCCTGGGCCCACACGCAACCACAGGCCGACATCAACGCCATCGCCAAGCAGTTCACCGACTTCTACTACCAGACGTTCGACGCGGACCGCAAGAACCTCGCGCCGCTCTACGTGCGGCCTCCCCTCCCCCTTTGCTCCTCTTCCTCGCCGCGTGGACCTGCCCTGACAAAGCGTGACGCCCGCAGCGCGACCACTCGATGCTGTCGTTCGAGGCGCAGCAGTTCCAGGGCACCAACTCGATCATCGAGAAGCTCGCCGTGCGTCGTCCTCTCCTCGCCTGCGTCCCCTCCTCCTCGTCGCGCCCGCCCGGTCCTGACCCGCCCCCGCCCCCGCATCGCAGAGCCTCCCCTTCACCACGATCCAGCACCGCATCTCGACCATGGACGCCCAGCCCGCCGCGACCGACAAGGCATCCATGATCGTCCTCGTCACGGGCCAGCTCCTCGTGCGCTCCCCCTTCCCCTCCCCCTCCCTCTACTTCCCCCACCCACCCCCCGCGCGTCCTGACACATGGCTCGCACACACAGACCGGCGACGAGCAGAACGCGCTGTCCTTCTCGCAGGCGTTCCACCTCATCCCCGAGGGCGGCTCGTACTACATGTGCGTCGCGCACCCTCTTCCCCCGTCCCCGGGACGGTCCCCGTACTGACTCTAGCCCGCTCCCCACGCAGTTTCAACGACGTCTTCCGATTGGTGTATGGCTGAGTTACCTTTCTCGTCCTGGCGCGTCTGCGGAGACGCCGGGCGGGGGCGAGAAACGTTGGTCGACGGGCGGGAGGCGCGAGGCGGGGGAGGGGGGACGAGGGGCGCGCGGGGCCCGGACGGCGGCATGGGGACAGCGCGAGGCGCGTAGGAGTGCTTCAGGACGACGTACGTAATCACGCCAAGGGGGCAGTCATCAGTCTTGAAGTGCGCGGGCTGCGTTGGGGCGCACGAGGCGGGAGGGGTCCCAAGACGAGCGCTGGTTCGTTCGACGAGTCAACTGGGCGGCGCCGCTGGCGAGCCTGCGCGGATGTGCTCTCTGATGGTGTTCCCCTCTTTGCTCTGCTCAAGCTTCAGAACTCATGTGCAGGCGCGCTTGCGGACCTTCGACACGCTGTCGTGCCGCTCGAGCCCCCGGTCGCCAGCCCTGCTTCCACGAAACAAGGACCGACCCGTGGTGAGCAAGCTTCCCGTCTCCGCACAAGCGACTCCCTCCCCTCACTCACGCGCAGCGCGCTCACCCCGTGCTCGCCCTCCTGCCCCTCTCCCTCTCGACATGCATCCTCTGCCTCGCCCCGCGCGCTAGGTCAAACGACAGCGTCGACGCCGCGCAGTCATCGAGGAGGAGCGGCCTCGCACTCGTCGCCGCGGTACCCCCCAGGCCCCAGTCCGGCGGGAGGGGGAAGGTCGCCCCGTCGATTGACGGCGCCGGCGCGAGGGCGGGTACGGCGGGCGCGTGGGCGCCCCTCGAGCGGGAGCCGGACTCGGACGAGTCCGTCACGGTCGGGGTCCAGTCGGAGAAGCGCGACGTGAGGCCCCGGGGGGGCCACGTCCCGCCGCTGCCGTCGCTGGCGCTGCCGTCTCCTCCTCCTCCCCCCGCAGAGGCAGGGACGACGCGGCGGTCAAAGTGCACGGCGGCGAGCCCCTGAACGTGCGAGGGGCCCGCCGTCGCGTGGCGAGGCGGCGGCGCAGGACGCAGCCACCACGGAGTGTCGTCGCCCTCTCCGTCCGAGTCGTCCGCGTCCGAGCGCTCGCCCTCCGCGTCGGCGCTGCCGTCGGCCGGGGGGGCGGCGGGCTCGAGGGGCCCGTCGAGCGGGTAGCGCTCGGCGCGGGCGCGCGCCTCGGGGAAGGCGTAGTAGCCCGCGGGGGGAGGGCAGTGGAACGGGGGGTCGTCGCACGCCGAGTCGGGCGCGGCGACGGTGCCCGCGGCGGCGGGTGTCGCCACTCCCGAAGTCTCGACCGGGACCTTGGGGCGGACGGGTGGGTAGCCCTCGGCGGCCGGGAGCGAGAAGTTGAGCTCGCCCGAGGCGAACGTCGTCGTCGGGGACGAAGGGCTGAGAGGCTTGCGCATCGAGGTCTCGATCGACGGCACCGTCACGTACGTCGCCGTCGAGGATGACGGGCTGAGCTCGGTGAAGCTCGTCGTCGTCGGAGTGCGAGGCTCCGTCGGGGCCGAAATGGTGAGGGTGCTGGCGGGCTCGCTCGTCGTCGAAGCCTCGGCCTCGGAGATGGCGCCCAGCCGGTGGCGGATCCTGCGTCCGGACGCGGACGCGGACGCGGGAGTAGGCGACGACTCGGACGAGGAGGCAGAGGCGGGACGGCCTCTCGACGGCGACGACGACTTGCGCTTGCGCAAGGGGACCAGGCGCGGCGCGCTCAGGAGGCGAGTCCACGGCTTGAACTTGAGCGGGCGCGTGGCGTTGAACGAGAAGGGCGTGAGAGTCTCGTCCGTGTCGTCGTCGGCGGACGAGTTGGGGCTCGTCGTTGCGCCCTGGTGGGGGGACCCAAGGCCGGGCCCGTTTGGGAGCTGAAAGGCGTTGACGGCGCTCGCAGTCGGGGTCAGGGGGGCGTCAAAGACGGCGCCGTCGACCTCGATCGCGTTGTCTTGGAGGACGGGACACGACGAGTGGTCAGAGCCGCCCGAAGGAGGAGGGTAACCAGGGGGGGGAGATGACGCACCGTGCACGGTGGCGGCGCGAACGGCAGCGCGCGCGTTGGCGCTCTTCTGGCGGCGGAGCTGGAGCGACGGGAAGGGCGCATTGACGAGGAACGAGCCCGTCGGCGCGTTTGACGCGGCAGGAGGGGCAGAAAGGCCGACGGGGCGGCCCGAGTCGGCCTGGACGCCGCCGCCACCTCCAGCCTCGCCCCTGTTGGTGAGCGCGCGCAGGGAGAGGAGCTTCATGGCTTGCTCGGGTGCTCGAGTGGTGTCGAGGAGGTCAAGAGCAGTGCTCTCCGTCGCCTCCGGTCGACGGCCCCTTGCAGGGTCACCGTCCTCCGCGGAGCTCGCTCGTTGCCGGGGCACGACCGCGGAGGACGACGCACTCGGTTCGGACTGGCTCGCGCGGCGGGCGGCCGTCTTGCGTACCTTGCTCCGAGCCTGTCGAGTGCGCGTGCGTGAGATCACGGCGCCGGAGCGAGTCCTGAGCGAGAACGGGCAGCGCGAGTGAGTTGGGAAGGTCCGGTTCAGTCGTGACCCGCTCTCTCGCTGTCAGCAAGCGCACGGAGTCTGGCTCAAGCACTGCCCTATGTACACGAAAGCCAGAGATGCAGCTACGACTAGTCCGGCTCCCTGCCGTCGAGGTGGTCCAACGACCGCCCCTCACGCGTCGCACGCTCATTCGCCGCCGCAAACAAGCACCAGAACGACGACTCGTCGCTCGGCTGGCCCTCGTCCTCCTCGTCACCGTCGTACCCGTCCCCGTCGACCGTGCCCAGGACCGAGCTCGCCCTGCTCCCCGAATCGGGCGACCACGCCGACTTGTGCGCGCGCTCCGCCTTGTCAACCCACTCGCCGGCGCCATCCGCGAGCCACGCCGCCGGGTCTTGCGCAAAGTACGACCGCGGACGGTCCTTGGACCCGGCGACGATCGACCGGAACGTCAACGCCGGGGACGTGCATGGGCTCGACTGGGCGTGGTGGGCGACGTCGTCCGAGCCGGCGAGGGACCATACGAAGGAGTCAAACTCGCTGCCGTATGCGGGCGAGGGAGGCCCACTATAGAGCGGGACGCTGCTCGGGTGGCGAGGAGGAGTGACTGGGTGCAGGGGAGGGGCCCGGAGAGCGGGCGTCGAGGCGAAGGGGTGGCGGTGGAGCCGGAGCTCGCCCACGGCGGCGGGTGTGTGGGGGCGCTCGGCAGGGTTCCCAGAGAAGCTGTTGGATGCTGTGCAACAGAGAGAGTAGAGTAGAGGGCTGGGGTCAGCGGTTAAGGCACGTGAGAGGGGGGAGAGATAGCAGCGACTTGCCTCAATCACGCCTCTCCTCCCCGTCGTCGTCGCGAGCGGCACGGTGCGACTTGCGGCGGTGCAGGTACTTGAATGCCCTCATGCCGAAGAGCGCCATGGCGTCGAGTGAACTGCAGGAGGGAGAGGACGACGCGAGCCTCCCTGCTCGTCCTCCCTCGCCGCGCGGTCCTCTATGTCCGTGCCGGAGCCTGCCGTTCTGAGACGTGCCGTCATTTCGCTGAGCCGAGCACGTGCAAGAGGGCGCAAAGGGGGCAGTTGGAGCGCCCGCGACGCCATCGCCCGCCCTTCAGCCGCTGCGCCCCCCCCGCCATGACGCACTCGGAGGCCGGCGGCAAAGGGCACGCGCGCGCGCACGGACCCTTCGCGTGCATCCCACAGCGGCGACCGTGCACAAGCGCCTCCGCACAAGGAGAGAGCCCCAGCGAGCGGCTGACAGCGGATCCTTTGCACACTGCGCCAACCTGTCAACGCAGCGAGCCACGAGGACTGGAGAGCGCCGGCGAGAGACCGCCGCCGACGAGAGCGCAACAACCCCTCCTCCCACGCTCCCACTCCGCCTCACCCATGAGCCAGTCGGCAGTACAGCCGTCAGCGAGGCACCCATCCCCGTACTCTCCAGTGCTGGGGCCGCAGGGCGACCTCCTGCGCACCTCTTCGAGGCTCGCCCTTCCCACCCCGCCGCAGAGTCTCCGACCGGCCTGACCCGCACGCTGCTGCCTCTCTCACACTGCACCGCCCCGAGCAAGAGGACGCAGTGCAAAACCGGCCTCTACAGCATCAACCTCTTCCCCTCCTTCACATGCAACCTCCCCCGCGACGACGACGGGCGCCGTGCAGGACAACCCAGCGCCGTGCGACGAGGTGCGCTGCGGCCGGCGTGCGACGAAAGGGCACAGCGCGCGGGGCGGGCGAGTATGGCTGGGACAGGTGCGAGGCGGGAGGGGCGGAACGGGTCGGGCCGCGATGGGCGAGGCGAGGCGTGGCGGAGGGCGAGGCGGACGCGCCTAGGGGGGGAAGGACGAGGGCGCGAGGCGCGCCCGAAGCGCCGGCCGCGCAGAAGGGCTCAGTAGTCGGTCACGTTCGACGCCGTGTACGTCGTCCTCGCGTCGTCGTCGTTGCTCCACCCAGCCTGGCTCTTGTACTCGCTCGCCGCGTCCGCAAGGCTGAGCCGGTCCGCCTGCGAGAAGCCGACGCTGCTCGCCGCGCTGCTCATCCCGCTCCCGGGGAGCCCTCCTCCTCCTCCGCCGGCCACACTGAGCCCGTCGTCGCCCGGTCCCCCACCGCCGCGCACGCTCGCGCCGTCGACGCTCGAGAGGAGGTCCTGCGAGAAGGTCGACGACGCGTACGGCGCGCCTGCGACGCCGCCACCGCCGCCGCGCTTCATCGACGAGGGGTACCCGCCGACCTGACTGAAGGTCGGCAGGCCGGACGAGTAGGTCGCCTGGGACCGGACCGACTGGGCGTCCGAGGGGATGGCGCTGATGGCGTCGTGCGACCGGTAGTAGCTCGAGTCGAAGCGCGAGGGCAACCCGTTCATACCGCCGCCGCCGCCGCCGCCGCCGCCGCCGCCGAGAGGGGTGCTCGCCCCGCTGCCACCGGCGCCGAGCATATCGCGCGCGTCGTGGTGGAAGCGGTTCATGTTCGAGTTGCGGTCGTAGGGGCGGCGGGGCTTGCTGAACTGGATCATCGACGGCTGGAGGTTGTTGAGCGGGCCCTCGACGAGACACTTCTTCTCCTTGTAGTGCGTGAGGAGGTAGTGCCACAGCGCGTGCTGCACAGACAGGGCGGGGCGGGCGCGCAGCAGGGGGTCAGCAAGCAGTCGCTCCTGCTCGAATCGGCGTGGGAACGAGGCGAGGGGGCCGCACCTTGCTCAAGACCTTGGGGTTGCCCAAGATCACAAGGCCGTACTTTGCACGCGTGAGGGCGACGTTGAGCCGGCGCGGGTCGTTGAGGAACCCGATCCCCTGGTGCTCGTTGCTCCGCACACAGCTCATGATGATGTAGTCCTTCTCGCGCCCCTGGAAGGCGTCGACCGACGCCACCTCGATCTCCTTGTACAGGTCCTTCTTGAGCGAGCCGTTGAGCTGCATGTAGCTCACGATGTACGACCGCTGGCCCTCGTACGGCGTGATGATGCCAATCTGGCTCGGGACGACGCCCGCCTTGAAGAAGCGCGTCACGATCTTCTCGACGTTCGACGCCTCGGTGCTGTGAGGGGGACAGACGAGGGTCAGCAGCCAGTCCGACACGGGACGAGATTGCTCGCGAGAGAGGTGAGAGACCGCAGACGCACCGGTTGAGGAACGACGTGCCGCTCGACGAGATCTCCTCCTGCCCGAGGTTCTGGTGAAAGTACATGGGCGTCGTCGGCTGCGGCCACGGGAAGTCGACGTGCTTGCGCAGGCGCTCCGGCGCCGTCACGCCGTTCTGGAGCGTGCCCTCGTAGAACATGTTGGACGGGAACTCGGACAGGCAAGGGTGCATGCGGTACTGGACCTGGAGCCGGATCGGCCGGTTGCCGAGGAGGATGAGGCGCTCGAAGAGGGACTGGTTGAGCCCCGCGCGGGCGGCCTTCTTGTTCATGATGGTCGGGCCGAGCTGCGAGTGATCTGCGCGGACGGTGACATGACGGGAGGCGCCGTCAGCTTGGACGGGTCCAGGCACCGGCCGCTCACTCGTGGAAACGCACCGCCGACCATGACCAGCTGCTTGACGCCGAAGGTGAGCGGGATCATGCACTCGGGCTCAGTCTGCACGAGAGCAACGCGTCAGCGATGTTGTAAAGGAACAGAGCGAGCGAAAGAGAACGCACGGCCTGGGTCGCCTCGTCGATGAGGACCGTGCGGAACTTGAGGTTCTTGAGCCTCGGGTCACCGCACCCGACGCACGTCGCACAGATGACGTCGGCGTTGCTCAGGATCTCCTTCTCGACGGCGCGCGTCAAAGCCTTGAACTTGCGCTCGTCCGACGAGCTCAGCTCGCCCTGGTCGTGCTTGAGCTGGATGAGCTTCTGCAGCTCGGGGTGCGTGTCCGAGTTGGCGACTTGGGCGTGCAGCGTCAGGAACGAGACGGACGACTCGAGAGCCTCGCGCGACTTTGCCGTGACGCGCACGACCTTGAGGCCCGTTTGGTGGATCTTTTCCGTCAGTTGGTCGACGGCGACGTTGGACGGCGCCGAGACGAGGACCTGGCCTGGGTTCATCTTCGAGAGGTGGTACACGATCGACGCCGACGTGACCGTCTTGCCCGTGCCGGGAGGGCCCTGTGCGAGTCAAGTGACGGCTCGAGGTCAGCGCGGGCAGCCGCGGGGCAGCCTGGGCCGCAGCCGAGTGCCAAAGCTCCGCACGCACCTGGATGAGTGACAACGGCTTCTGCAGCACGCTCTTGACCGCGTAGATCTGCGAGTGGTTGAGGTCGGGCAGGTTGGGCGCCGAGACGCGCTTGGGCATCTGAGCCCGGAGGACCTGAGGCGGGTCCGCGTCGTGCCCCATGAGCTTGTGGTAGATGTAGCCGCTGACGCTCTGCTCGTCGACGGCGAACGTCTTCATGGCGAGCTGCATTCGGTCAAACGACGTCGACTTCCACACAAAGTCGGCGCTGAAGTTGTGCGTGCAGTCGATCGGGACGCCGTCGGTGCGGCGCAGCTCGAGCGCAATCTCGTCCGAGACGTCTGGTGGTGGGCGAGGGCTCGAATGTCAGCAACAGCCTTGAGAGGAACAAGAGAGGGCGAGAGACTGTGTGACGCACTGTTGGGGATCTTGACGACGTGTCCGACGCCCTCCCACGACTTATGCAGCTCGCCGTGGTACCTCAAGCGGAGCTCGTCTCCCACCGCGAGGCGCACCTCGCCCGACTCGAGCTTGGGCAGGTTGAACCAGGCGATGCGCTTCTGGTTCAGGCCCATGTCCCACCTCACGACGAGGCTGTCCTGCGTCTGCGACTCCTTGACGCGCTTGTCATAGTCGGCCTCGATCTTGACGAGCGGGCCAAAGATGTTCTGGTACTGGTACGCGTCTTCGTACCGGAGGAGGATCGGCTGCGGCTCGTCGTCGACGCCGGGCTTCTCGAGGTCCTCGAGCGTCGCGTTGGCGTTGTCGCGCCAGAGCTCCTCGAGCTTGTTGATCTGGTGGAACGTGATCTGGCGCGCGCGGAGCTGCTCCTGCTCCGAGGGGACCTTCACGAGCCACGACAGGAACGAGCGGTCCTCGATGAGCGGCGACCACTGGGTCGTGTCCCACACGATGTCCTTGGAGCTCTGCATCGCGGCGCAGGGTTGCCTGCGAGAGGAAGCGCCTCGGGTCAGCCCTCGCGGAGCAGGTAGACAGAGAGAGGTGGGAGCACGGCAGGACGCACCGGCACAGGAGGACGACGACCGTGTCGCTCTTTGCCGGGATGAACCCGAGGATGAAGACGTTCTTGGCGCCGCACGAGTAGCACTCTGGCGTCGTCTCGCCCAGCGGGCTCTCGGAATGGAGCGTCACCTCCTTGTGCTTGGCGCGCACGAGGTGGTTGACAATGTGCGACCCGGACGTCGACCCGCGCGAGTTGCAGAACCACTTGTTGCAGACGAGGCACTTGACGACGCACGCCGGGTTGTGAATCCCGCAGTAGCTGTTTCAGAGATTGGCGGAGAGTGGGTAAGCTCTGCAATCACTGAGGAGAGCGCGAGAAGGGGGAGCGAGCCGCACCTGCAGGCGTGAGGGGGCAACTCGCGGTTGAGGTCGTCGAGCATGCCCTCAAAGTCATCCTCGTACAGGTTGGCCACGTTGCCGTTGCCGTGGTGTGCATCACCGTGACCCAGCGCATGCCCATGCCCATGCCCGCCAGCGCCCGCGTCGCCGTCGCCGTCGTCGGCGGTCGCGGCGTCGAGACCCGAGATGGAGAGGTCGTCAAAGTTGAGGTCTCCGATGCACTGTATGGCCTCTGCGTCGTCTGCAGGGATGGCCTGGCCGTCTTCGAGGGTGTCCCGAGGGTGCGAGTGAGGGGGAGGGTCGAGGACGGAAGAGTGGAGCGATGAGGCGTCGTCAAAGTCGACAGAGTAGCCCGATGCGCCTTCGAGGTGGCCAAAGTCGTCGTGTGGGTACGACTGCATGGCTGTGTGCGAGCACCTGGCTCGTCTGGAGCGAGTGGCGGTCGAGGCGAAGCAACCCGGTACCCTCTCCCCTCGGCTCTTCGCCTCGCATCCGCCCGCTCACCCGCACCCAGAGCCTTGCCCTGATCCGGTCAGCTACACCACGACAGCGCTTGAACCTCGCTCGACGCACGCACCCCCGACGACCACGCCTCCACGCCTACCACGCCTCCCCCTCCTCGTAGCACCGCCTTCTGCCAACCCTTGACATCCCCCGGCTCACCCGCCTCTGTCGAGCCATGTCGTTCGGCCGCCCTGCCACCACCTCCCTCTCCCTAGGCGGCGCCGCTCCACTCAAGGGCTCCTTCCCCCTCGACCATGACGGTGCGTCCGCTCCTGTCTCCCCTCCGTCCTTCCTTCCTCCCGCGCGCTGACCCCTTCGAATGAGTGACGACAGGCGAGTGCAAGGATTACATGGTGCGGTACCTCAAGTGCATGAAGGCCAACAAGCAGCAGAGCACAGAGTGTCGCCACTTGTCAAAGGACTACCTCAAGTGCCGCATGGACCGGTCCGTCTCTCTCTCTCTCCCTCCCCCAGGCTCCTTCCGTCACTGACACGCCCAGTACACAGAGGCCTGATGGAGAAGACTGACTTTGAGGCGCTCGGGTTCCAGGAGGGCGAGGGCAAGGGAGGCGCCACAGCATCACAGGAGGGAGGCGCACAGCCCACCGTCGGGGCCAAGCACACGCAGGGCCCCGTCCCCTCTCGATGACTGTGATCCCCTTGGCGCTTCCTCCACGCTGCACTCTGTACGACCACTGCACCCCTCTGTTCACCTCCGCGAGACGCGTGTGAGGAAGCAGCGGTTGCGAAAGCAGGTGGAGGGCTCGGAGGGGGCACAAGGGGTATCTACAACAGTCAGGAGAGCACGGCACAGAGGGTGGGGGGAAGCAAACAGCGGACGTGCGCCTGGTCCAGGGCGGTGCAGGGTATGCAGATCGTGTGCGAGTGCGGGGGGACAGTACAAGAAAAAGCACTCCTCATCCTCCTCCCTCCTCACGAGCTCCACACGACATGCGTCGAGTGCCCCTGCTCCTGCCTCACGCACCTCTCGCAGTCGGCGCGAAACCCCATCGTGACCTTCCACCCTCCCCCTCCTCCTCCTCCCGCGCGGCCTCCCCCACCGCCAGAAGGCCTGCGCGGCGACGCCTGAGCCTGAGCCTGAGCCTGAGCCTGCGCCTGTCCCTGCGCGGCGAGCAGCATGTCCGCCTCGTCCCCGCACGCGGCGGCCGAGCCCATGCTGCGCACCGAGCCGTCGGACGCCGAGCGCGCCATGCCCATGCCCGTGTCCATGCCCGCGCCGTGCGCGTCCGCCGGCGAGTAGAACCCGCCCTGCGCGCCCGAGAGGGGCTGCGGCTGCGGCGAGCCGGCGAGGTGCTGGTGCAGCGGCGGGGCGTCGTGTGGTGCTGGGGCGCTGGGCGGGAGCGGGCACCAGAAGGGCGACGACGAGGCGGAGGCGTGCGAGCGAGTGGGGAAGGGGACGGCGGGCTGCGGGGCGTAGAGAGGGTGTGGGGAGGGGTCGTCTTGCATCATGGCGTGGTCGTGCTGCTTGAGTGGAGGTGTCAGCTCTGCGCCACAACCGAGGGAGCACGAGAGAGGAGCGCACCTCGCCCCCACCGGCGGCGTCGACGTCCCCCATGACGACCTCGTGCGGCCCCCCGGCGGCGGCGGCAGCGGCAGGCGTCGCGACCCCGGGGGTCTGCAAGTGCAGGCCCCTCGTGCGCTCCTGGAGCCAGTCCCCCGCGGGCGTGGTGCGCCCGCTCATGGGCCTCGCGGCGCCGAGTGAAGGGGACCCTGCGACGGCCTCTGTCGAGAGGGTGCGGGGCGGCGGGGCGAGGTCCGAGTAGATCGAGGGGGCGTAGGAGGGTGGAGGGAGGCGCTGCTCGAGTCAGTGGTGGCGGGGTCAGCTCGGACAAGGAGATGAAGGCGAGATGAGGGGGAGGGGCGCACCTTGTGGGGCTGAGGGGAGGGAGAGCGGCTCCTGCGCTTGAGGGCATTGGCTGTGTGAGGGTAGTGCGGCTCGTAGGCCTGCATCTTGTCGGGCGGGAGGCTGTCGAGGAGGAGGAGGAAGGGAGCGGCGGAGGGAGAGAGAGGGGAGAGGGTGCGCGTCGACGACGCGTCTCGTCTCCCGCATCCACTCGACGAGTAGTGTCTCGAGGGGCACGGCCTGCCCAACAGACTCCGACTACCCGCATTTCGCGAGCGCTGTCGCGCGCACAGCGGCCTCTGTCCTCGCCACCTTTCTTCATCAGTCGCAACTCGGCTCCCCCTCTCTCCTCAACCTCGACAGCGTCCGTACCAGCCCGACGATGCGCCCAAGAGCCACCCAGCCTCTCCTCGCACCTCTGTGGGCGCGCGCTTGCCGCCGACCGCTCTCGACCGCGCCCAGACCCCCCAACAGGCCGCTCCTCGTCCTGGGCCTCGAGTCCTCGGCAGGTGCGTCGCTTCATGGTCCGCCTGCGACAACGCGCGACTCGCCTACCACACGCTGACCCGCCTGTCCTGCAGACGACACGTGCGCCGCCGTCGTCTCGAGTGACCGCCGCCTCCTGTCCAACGTCGTCCTCAAGCAGTCGGCGATCCACGAGTCGTTCGGTGGCATCCACCCGCTCCACGCACAGGAAGCTCACCAGCGCAACATGCCCCTCGCGATATCGCGCGCCCTGAGCGAGGCGGGCGTCACGCTGGAGGAGCTGGATGGGATCGCGGCGACGAGGGGTCCGGGCATGTACGGGTGCTTGAGCGTTTGCCTGGGCGCCGGGAAGGCTTTGGCGGCGGCGACGGGGAAACCGCTCATAGGCGTGCATCACATGGTGCGCGAGCTCCTCTGCTCTCTCTAGGACCCCTGTCCCCCCTCCTCGCCGCGGCTGACCACCCATTGACTGCCGGCCGCCAGCAAGCCCACGCCCTCACCCCCTTCCTCACCGCCTCTCCCCTCGCTCCCTCCTCTCAAGCCCCCAAGTTCCCCTTCCTGACGCTCCTCCTCTCAGGAGGGCACACGCTCCTCCTCCTCGCGTCGTCGCGCTCAGAGTTCCGCATCCTCGCCACCACGGCCGACGAGTCGATCGGCGCCGCGCTCGACAAGGCCGCGAGGGACCTCGGCGTCGACTGGGCCCTCGGCGCGGGCAGTCCCGGCGCCGCGCTCGAGAAGTTCGCCCACCCCGACGCGCCCGGTGCAGGAGAGGAGGTCCCCCTCCTCCTCCCGGCCGCGCCAGTCTTCCCCCTCCCCTTCCCGCGCGAGCTGTCCTTCTCCTACGCCGGCCTCCGCAGCGCCCTCACGCGGCTCCTCCGCTCCGAACCCCCCGCGGCGATGCACCCCGCGCGCAAGAGCCAGGTCGCGCGCGCGTTCATGGACGCGGCGTTTGAGCAGGTTGCGGCGAGGGTCGAGCTTGGGATGAGGAGGCTCGAGGAGGAGGAGGGGGCTGGGGCCGGGGGGGAGGAGGGAGCGACGGTGAGGGGCTTGGTGGTCAGTGGAGGGGTCGCGAGCAACTTGGTGCTGAGGGAGAGGTGCGTGCCGGCGCTCTTCCCCGATTCACTTGGCGAGCGGCGGCGTTGACGCCCTCTCGCAGGCTCAGAAGTCGGCTCGACAAGCTCGGCAAACCAGACCTGCCCCTCATCTTCCCGCCTCCGCACCTCTGCACCGGTGCGCCTCTCCTCCCGCCCTCCCCCCTCCTTTTCCGCCCTTCCCTCCCCGTCGTCGTCACAGCTCACCCGAGAATGACGCTGCGCCGCGCAGACAACGCAGCCATGATCGCCTGGGTAGGCCTCGACCGGCTCGAGCGCGGCCTCGTCGACCCTCTGACAGTCATGCAGCGCGCAAAGTGGCCCATCAACGAGTGCGAGGCCGACTTCGTGACCACGGACGCGTCCTCTCGCCTTGCAGCATAGGACCCGTCCTCTTGTCTGTATTGCTCTCTCTCGGAGGCGCATTCTGCCACTCTACGTGCTCGGAAGGAAGGAAGGGAGGAAGAAGTGGGCCGCGCTCAGAAGGGGTCGGTGCGGTTCGCGGCGGCAGCGGCGACGGCCTGGTCTGCGACGGCGAATTCGGGGCCGAGGGCTGCGGGCGCGGGTGAGAGCGGGGGAAGGAGGGGAGAGGGTCAGTGCACCGCGCGCGCGCGGTCGAGACGTGACGATGGAGAGTTGCAGGGTGGGAGACGGGAGCGCACCGCCGGTGGCTGGCGCGACGGGCAGCGAGACTCGTCAGCGGGGAAGAGAGGAAGTTGGGCAGAGACAAGGGCGTACGGATGTCCTTCCAGTAGGGGAACAGCAGAGGGAGCGCGTCGGGCGCCTTGTCTGGGTAGTTCGACTCGATGGCCTGGACGACCGCTGTTGGCGCCGGGCGTCAGGAAAAAGTACCGTGGCGCTGCCAACGAGCGAGCGAGCTGTGCATTTCGACGCACCGTCGACGACGTGCTTGTACGCGCCCGCGTTGAGGTGCAGCCCGTCAGTGAAGACGCTGCCCTCCTTCTCCGGGCCCAGGCGGCGCATCTCTGCGTCGACGGGCGTCCACACGTCCGCGACGGGGAGGCCCAGCTCCTCCCCGAGCTGCGTGACCGCCTCTGCGTACTCTTTCGTGCGCTCGGGCGCACGGTCGTGCGTCCGCGTGAGCCCCCTGCGGACGCGCTCGTCGAGCCACCCTTCAGGGTGGTAGGGCGTGGGCGTGATGAGGACAATGCTCGCTTCCGGGTGGCGCTCGCGCACGAGGGCGACGATCGAGCGCAGGTTGGACTGGTAGCGGTCGAGGGGGACGTGCTGCGCTTCGCCGGGGAGGACGGCGTCGTTGGCGCCGAGCCAGAGGGTGACGAGCTGAGTCTTGGGGGAGGTGGACGTCGTGGGGGAGAGCCACTTGTTCCAGCAGGCGAGGGACCACTCCGAGTTGTAGCCGGACAGGCCGCGGTTGAGGACGTCGCTGCTCGGGAAGTCAGCCTCGAAGAAGGAGGGGGAGGGGGAGGGGAGGGGACGCACAGCTTGCGCTGGTAGAGGAAGGCGAGGGAAGCGCCGAGGCCGTTCTCGCCCCAGCTCAACTCGGTGAGCGAGTCTGCGAGAGAGGGAGCAGGGAGGGTGAGCCGGGTGGAGGTGGGGGGAGGGGGAGGGGGAGAGGGGAGAGGAGAGGAGGGACTCGCCGCCGAGGCAGAGGAAGCGGTCGAGCTGGGCAGTCATTCTGAGCGGTTCAGAGCAAACTCGGGAGTGCAAAGCAGCGTGCGTGTGTGTCTAGAGAGAGAGCGAGGGAGGGGCCGACGGCAACCGCCCCGGGTCACCCTCAAAGGCCCCGGCTCACACCTGCTCACGCCCCTAGAGCTCGACAGCCACTGCTGCAGCTCCACACTCGTCGTCGACCTCCCCTCGATGGCGACCGGTCGCAGTCACCCGCCGCCGTCGGTCGCGCCGAGCGACGCCCCCTCACGCGTGTCGCGTCCCTCGACCACCCACACCGCCACGCCCAGGGGGACCACTGCACCTCGAAGCCACCCACAGGCAGACTCCAAGTACTGTACGCTCCCGCCCACCCTTCCTCGTCGCGGTCGCGCGACACTCACCGCTGCCCCCCTTCCCCCCCGCTTGGCAGCCATCTCGGCCGTCCTCGCAGAACCTCACGGCAGCTCTAGCAGCCTCCTGCCCTCGCTCCCGACACTCCCCTCGGCGAGCTCGTACCTCCCCTCGCAGCTCTCGTCCCTCTCGACCACCTTCACCTCGGCCGGCACCCTCCCGCGACAAGCCTCGGGCGCCAAGTCGGTCGCTCAGCGCCGCAGCCAGGCACCCCCGGTTAACGTCACAGAGCTCAGAAAAGTCCAGCGCGCAGAGTTTGACGCGTACCTGCGCGAGGTCGGCGACGACTTTGAGCGCTGGCAGCGCGAGAGTCGCCTCGGGAGCGACGGCGCCGCACACCCACGCCCGGACGGCGACGATGGCCACGAGGGCGATGGTGCAGAAGCAGGGGTCGGGTTTGGCGTGAGGACGTCGCCGTCGCTCGCGCGCTCGCCTGCTTTGCCCCAGTTGGCGCTGCCCTCGTCAACAGAGGTCCTCCCCTCGCTCGACGACGTCCCGCCAATCTTCTTCGACCCCTCGTTCGACCTCGCCAACCCACGCACCTTCGACCTCGTCACCGAGCGCATCCAGCTCTCGCCGCACCCCTCGCCCAACCTGTCTCTCCCGGCCACGTCCTCCGCCGCGACGTCCGCCTCGCAGTCGCAGGACGCTCTCCTCGCCGACTCGGTCCCCGGCCTGGGCCCCCACACACTCAACGACCTCGCGGCCGACCAAGTCCTGCAGGACAAGCTCTCGCACTACACGGCCGTCATCGAGTCGCACCTCGTCCGTGAGATAGGCCTCCGCTCCTCGTCCTTCTTCGCCGCCCTGTCCAACCTCCAGTCGCTCCACTCCGAAGGCCAAGCCGCACTCGGCAAGATCTCGGACCTCCAGCGCGCGCTGGGCGCCAAGGAGGGTGGCGTCGGCGCGACGGCGCAGCACGGGTTGCAGGTCCTGCGGGCGCAGGCGCGGCGCAGGGGGCTCGAGCGCATCGACGAGGCCGTCAGGGCGGTCGAGGAGGTGTGGACCGCGGTCGAGGGCGTCAAGGAGCTCGTCGAGAATGGAGAGTGGGACGGCGCGCTCGAGGTGAGCGAGCAGGTCGAGGAGGCGTACTACGGTTCGGCGACGGCGGGAGGCTCCGACACGGCTCCGTCCTCGCCCGCCGTCTCTCCCTCCTCACCCAGCACCAATCCCTCCCCCTCGCGCCGCCACCCCGCCCCGACCCGCCCCCTCAACCTGACCAAGCTGCGCGCGCTGTCGTCCCTCCCCTCCAAGCTCGCGCTCCTGCGCGCGCAGGTCGCACGCTCGCTCGAGGGCGAGCTGACGAGCGTCCTCGAGCACGAGATGGACGTCGGGATCGACGAGCACGTGCGGCTTGCGCGGGAGGGTCGCAGGTGGAAGGGCAAGGGAAGGGAGGTCGACGCGCCTGCGCCTGCGGCGACGGGTGCGGCGGAGGGCGTGCGGACAGACGAGCGGGACGCCCCGACGACGGCGGAGGACCTGGCGCGGGAGCGCACGCTCGAGCGCGTCCGCCCCGTCGTGAGCGCGCTCGTCCGCGCCGGAGGGATGGGCAGCGCCGTCGTCGCGTGGCGCGAGAGCGTCCTGCGCGAGGTGCGCGCGCTCGTGAGGGAGCACCTGCCCACGGCTGAGACGCCGACCGCCGAGGACGAGGACCACTTTGCCCAGGTGGCGGTGAGGAGTGTCAGTAGGGGGACGAGCGTCGACCTGGGGACCATCTCGGAGAAGAGGTGCGCGCGCTCTCTCTTTCTCTGCTTGTCCTCTTCATAGGTCTCGACGGAGCGCGCTTTTGTTGACGCAGACCCGCCCGCAGTGTCTCGCTCGCCAAGAAGCTCCGCGCACTCCCGCACGAGGCGTTCGTCGCCATCGCGCGCGACACCTACGCGGGCCTCCTCGCCTGCATCGAGGTTGTCGATCTGCAGGCGCGCGTCTTGCTCGAGCTGTGGAGTGCGAGCCGCGAGGCTGAGCAGCGGCGCAGGGCACGGCGACGCGGCGGTGGTGGCGGCGGCAGGCGGAACGGGGTCACTGGGGAGGAGGGGGAGGACGCGCAGCAGCCTGCGCCGCCCTCGCCCGGCTCGTCGCTCGCGGTGCCGGGCTCAGCGGCGGACCTGTCGGTCGGAGGTGCAGCGCGGGCAGCACCAGTCGACTCGTCCCGCTCGTCGACGAGCGACGACGCCTCGACGCTCGCGACCGAGATCGCCGACGTCGTGCACGCCGTCGCCGAGCTCGCCAACGTGCGCTTCAGCAAGGTCATCGGCGTCCGCACCGAGGTCCACGCGCACCTCGCCCTCGCCGACTTTGTCGCCGTCTTTGACCTGTCGTGGTCCTTCGTCGTCGCGTGCGAGCGCGTCTGCCAGCGCATGATTGTCGGCCTGCGCGGCGCCATGGTCAGCCAGGCCAAGACGTTCCTGCAGACGTTCCACCAGCGGCAGATCACGGAGAACGCGCGCGTCGTCGAGGAGGAGCAGTGGGCTGCGGCAGAGGTCCCGCCCGAGACGCAGGACAACATCGGCCTCATCGTTGCGGCGGCGACGAGCGACCCGCCTGAGCTCCTCCTCGGCGAGCGAAGAGCCGAGCAGAGGGTCGCCGAACAGATCAATGGCAATGGCGCAGCGTTGACGAGTGTCGACGGGGGCGCAGAGGCAGCAGCGGCGCCGGCCGCCGCCCGGGAGCCGGCGAAGCAGATCGACGTCGAGGGCCGGCAGTTCTTTGCCGTCTCGGCGGGTCTCATCACGGTCGCCGTCCTCGTCGAGTACCTCAAGGTGCTCGCCAACGTGCCCATGCTCACAACCGACGCCATGAGCAAGATCATCGAGTTCATGAAGGTGCGTCTTCTCCCTCTTTCTCGCTGACTAACTGAAGTGGATCTGACGAGTCGACGTCCTCGCGCGCAGGTCTTCAACTCGCGGACGTGCCAGGTCGTCCTCGGCGCCGGTGCCATGCGCTCGGCAGGGCTGAAGAACATCACGGCCAAGCATCTCGGTACGCCTGCAGCCCGCACCCCGCAACTGTCGTGCGCGAGCTGACCATCACCCACTTGGCACTGCAGCACTCGCGTCCCAGGCGCTGTCGATCATGATCGCCCTCATCCCGTACATCCGCGAGGCCGTGCGGCGGCACCTCAACCCGAAGCAGGCAGTCATGCTCACCGAGTTCGACAAGCTCAAGCGCGACTACCAGGAGCACCAGCACGAGATCCACGCCAAGCTCGTCGCCATCATGAGCGACCGCCTTCAGGTGCACTCGCGCTCGCTCGAGAACACCAACTTTGAGGACCCTGCTCCTCGCGGACCCGACGCGCCCAACGCGTACATGGAGGCGCTCGTCAAGGAGCACAACACGCTGCACAAGGTCCTGTCGCGCTTCCTCGCGACCGAGACGGTCGCGGCCATCATGGGCCAGGTCTTTGCCGCCCTCGACGAGCGCCTCGGCGAGGTCTTTGCGCGCGTCGAGCCAAAAAGCCGGGCGGCGAAGGACCGCATGCTCGTCGACGTGCGGTACCTGCGCGAGCGGCTCGGCGAGCTCAAAGGTGTCGAGGACAACGGGCCGGGCAAGGTGAGTTGGCTCTCCTTCCTTCGCTGAATTTCCTTCACGAGCTGACCCATCTTGCTTCGCGCCGCACGCGCAGCAACTCGAGGCGCTCGTCGAGGCCAAGCACGTTCCGCAAGCTGCTCCTCCGCCACCCGCACCAGCACCCGCTGCTGCTGCACCCTCGCAGGCACCTTCTCCCGCCCCGGCTGCGGACAACAAGCCCTCCCTCCCGCCTCGCACCTCGTCCATGCCGCCCTCCTCTCCTTCCCTCTCCGCCACCGCTGCAGCCGCTCCTCCCCCCGGCGTCGGCCAGCCCCTCTTCGGCAACGCCCGAGCATCTACCTCCTCCGCCTCCCTCTCCTCCACTCCCGCGACAGCGCCGCAACCCCCCTCGCCCGTCCCCGTCCCCGCCGCGCTCCCGCCGAGCCCAAAGCCCGCGAGTCCGGCCCCCTACGTCTCGCAGAAGAAGAAGAAGTCGCTCGCGGAGCGGCTGGCCGAGAGCATGGGGCGCAAGGTGGCGCATGCCGAGCCCGAGACGACGACGACGCCCGTGCAGGCCGAGGCGAGCACGCCAGCTTCTGCAGAGCCGGTCCCTGCCCCGACGCCGGCTCCGGCCGAGGCGGCACATGACGCCTTGTCCACAGAGGCAAGCTCCTCCGAGCCGTCCGCCCAGCCTGAGCGCCGACCAGAGGGCGAGCTCACGCCCCTCGCACTCGAGCGCGCCTTCGAGAACGGCACCGGCGTCGACACGCCGGCGCTCGAAAAGGCGCTCCAGCTCGAGGGGATCGACCTCGCTCCCGGTCTCGGCGACGGCGACGCTGGGCCAGGCGGGCTGGCGACGCCGGCGCGGGAAGAGCTCGAGGAGATCGAGAAGGCGGTCGAGCGTGAGATTGCGCGAGGGGAGGAGGTGGAGGAGGGCGGGCAGCTGCGCGAGGAGGACGTCAAGGCGCTCCAGGAGGTTGCGCAAGAGGAGCGAGACGACGCGCCGAGGGCGAGCAAAGACGGCGACGAGACGCCCCGCCGCGCAGCGGACGACGACCAGACGTTGGAGGCAGATGTCAAGGCGGCCGACCCGCCTGTCGACCGTGACGCCATCCAGGACGAACCGACAACGGCTCCTGCGGCGGTGGACCTCCACGCTGCGGCGGACCAGGAGCCTGCAGCTGCCGTTGAGATGACGGAGGGCGCCGAGCCATCTGCCGACGGCGACGCCCCTGTCGTGCCAGCGGTGGACGCAACCGAGGCCGCGTCCGTCGACGCGGCGCAGGCGAGCGCCCCTCCCGTCCAACCCTCTCCACTGCGCGACGAGGGCGAGCGCGACTCGGTACGGGTCCACGGCTCGGCAGAAGACGGCGTCGACGCGACTGAGCCTCACGCGGCCGTCGAGGTGGAGGTCGACGCGTCTGCAGACGATTCGGTCGAGAGCGCCGGGATCGCGTCCGGTGCCGAGCTCGAAGCACCAACCACAGGGGAGCAGCCCATCCTTGTTGTCGACCGGCCGAGCGCATCAGTCAACGAGCCCGTCGCCGAAGACGCGCCCGGACCGGTCGAGCCGCAGGCCGCGCCTCCGGTCCCAGATGCCGCTCCTGGAGTTGAGGTCTCGGCGCCCAACGAATCGCCCGCGACTGACGCCTCGCCGTCCGAGCCAGTGGCTGCGCCCTCCCCCGCTCCGATCGACACGTCTCTGTCGACTGCCGAGCCGACCTCCTCGACAACCCCGGTCTCTCTCTCACCGTCTCCCGCCGCACCCTCGCCTTCTCCCGTGCCCGCCTCCGTTGCCGACTCCGCTGCGTCGGCTCCACCGCGCCGCAAGACGCTCAAGGAGCGCCTCGCCGAGGCCGCTCGGCGCGGCAGCAGCGGCGGGTCCGTCTCGAGCCTCGCGAGCCCGCCGACGTCGCCCGTTCGGGAACCTGCGCCGGCACCGTCACCTGCGGCGGTGCTCAATGGCGGCGGTGACGTCGATGGGCGCAAAGACGTCGTCGCCAGTCCGGAGAAGCAGGCGAGTGCGCTGCCTGCAACTGGAGAGTCGCCGGCAGAACGGTCGAAGGAGGCGTCCGTTGCAGAGGAGAAGGAGGTGGGCAAGGACGAGGAGAAGGAAGACGAGCAGGTGGTCGACGGGCAGAGCCCTGTCGCCGACGTTGAGGAGCTCGAGGAGAGCAGTTTCCTCTAGAGCGCGTCTGCGCACCTGTCAACACTTTTGCTCCCTCACAGGTCTTATCTGCGTCGGTTGTCCGAGCGTGAGAAGGCAGTAAGAAACGCTCACACCTGCGAGGCAAGCGTGCGCGCGACAAGCGGGAGTGCCGACAGCTCGCGCAACCGTCTGTCCGGGCCTCGTGCGTTCTCTGCCCCGCAGAAATGCGACTTTATGCTTTGCAATCTGTACATGCGCACTCTGCGACACCTCGTGGGAGTCTTTGCGGGCTCACCACGGCATCTTCTCGCCCGAGTAGCGGAGGAAGGCTCCGTTGAGCTCTGGCTTGGCGGCGAGGAAGACGTTCTTGACGCTGTCGAACACAAGAGAGGCGCAGTAAGACGCATGCGGTGGGCGCAGTAGGAGCAGAGCGTTGGCCGGAGGAGCAGAGAGGCGTCAGTGCGGGCTCGCTACGCTGCGGGATGCCGGGTGCCTCGGGGGAGGGACTGGACGCACGCAAGGTCGGCCGCCTCCTCGGTCGTAATGTCGCCCTTCGACTGGTTCATGTCGGTTTGGACATATCCTGGGCCAGTGCGAGTGGTCAGCAAGTTGCCGCAGCGAAACCGGAAGCATGGACCCGCCGCGACCCACCCGGATGGAACTGCGGGCGACGAAAGACGGAACGGTCAGCTGGGCCTGTTTCGCAGCATATCGGCAGGCGATTTCGACGCACCATGATGACCGTGTAGCCCTTCTGTGGACGCAAGAGCACGGGAAGGACGCAGGTCAGCCGCAAACTCGCTGACGAGTGAGAAGGGCTGAGCCGCACCGGCCCGAGTTCGGCAGCGAGCTTCGACATCCACATGTTGAGGGCCGCCTTGGATACCGAGTCTGTGCGCGACAGCGACGTTGAGCTGCAGCCGGCGTACGAGAAGAAGGGAGAAGAGCGAGCGCACACGCAGGGGTCATGACGTTGTTGCCCCACTGCTCGAGCGAGGCACACACGCTCGACAGCGAAAAGACCTGCTTGCCCTTGCCCTTCCCGAGGAGAGGGAGGAAGGCTTTGTTGACGTTGAGGACGCCAAAGACGTTCACGTTGAGGTTGTCGAGGACGTGCTCGGGCTCACTGAGGGCGGCGCGCATGGCTTCTGTGTCAGCGCCGAAGATTTCTCGTTTGCCGTCGAGCGTGCCATAGGTTCAGAGCGAGGAAAGAGACTCGCAGCTGAGACGGCTTGACTTGGTGGTTGAGCGCGACGCCGGCGTTGTGGATCAAAGCATCGAGGCCGTTCTGGAGGAACCCGCTCGCCTCGAGCTCCTTGGCCGCCTTTGCGACCTGCTCCTTGTCCTCGACGTCGAGCTGGAGGAGGTAAACTCGGTCCTTGTTGGCGTCCTCCTTCGCGAGGGCCTGGAGGTCCGGCGCCGAGGACGGGTTGCGCGCAGCGGCAACGACGCGCGCCTCCGGACGGGCAGCAAGGAGAGCGCGAGTGTATCCCAGGCCGAGCGAGCGGGAAGCGCCTGGGGATGGTGTCGCGATGCAGGAGGGACAGTTGGTCAGCTCCACTGATGACGAGGTGGAGGGAGCCATGGAAAGCGCAGGGATGGGCGCAGACACGGACCAGTGATCAGGTAGGTGAAGGTCGACATGTCTAGAGGTGCGGCGGTCGAGGAACGGGTTTGAGGGAAGGGCGAGAGGGGGCAAGGTCACCTCGGCAATCGCAGCCTGCAGAGTGGGGGGGGGGGGGGTCCTCGGCTCGTCGACTTTGAGCTAGCTCCGGCTCATTCGCCCTCTCGAGTGCTTACAGCTTCTCTACAGAGACGCTGGAGAACGCTTCGGACACTTGCAGTTCGCGAATACGGGAACGACACGCGCCCGGGCCGCAGCTGAGGGCCTACCAAGGCACCGTACCGCCGCTGTAGCGCAGGAACGAGCCATTGAGTTCTGGCTTTGCTGCTTGGAAGACGTTCTTGAGTCTGTCGACGAGTAAAGGCGGCGTCAACTCCAAACTGCAGCGCGAACAACGGAAATTGCGCGGGTGGACGACGCACGCCTCGGCGGCCGCCTCTTCGACCGTGAGGGTTCCCGAATGGCCGTTGATCCCCGTAGAGACATAACCCGGATGGAACTGAGCCGCCGCAGGGAAGAACAGTAAAGCGATGGAGGTTACGGAGGGAGGGAAAAGTCAGCAAGGGCCCGACCGGGCGTCGGGAGACAACAGGTCATCGACGCACCGGGATGACTGTAAAGCCCTCCTGTTGACATAGTGATGCAGTAGGTCAACAGAGCAGTCCAGCACACGTCGTCAAGGCGGGACAGAGGCGCAGCGCACTGGACCGAGTTCGGCAGCGAGCTTCGCCGTCCACATCGTCACTGCAGACTTGCTGATGCAGTCTGCGCGCCGAATCCAGCTCGTCAATCTGTGCTGTACAGTCCGGCATCAGGCAGAGGAGAACGCACAGCCGGTGGCGACGGTGTTCTTGCCAAACTCCTCGACCGAACCGCACACGCTCGAGACGGTGAAGATCTGCTTGCCCTTGCCCTGACGGACCAGGGGAAGGAATGCCTTGGTCACGTTGAGGACGCCAAACAGGTTGACACCGAGGTTGGCGAGGACATGCTCGGGCTCGCTGGGGAGGAGGGAGAGCAAGAGCAGGTCAGCTGTGGGTCGCTGGTGACAGGCCCGCCCTCCTCAAGGGCCCGCTGCCGGACCAGCATTACAAAGGTGAATGCCACGCACATCTCGGACGGCTTGTACTTGCTCTCTGCCGCGACGCCGGCGTTCAGCACGAGCGCGTCGATGCCGTTCTCAACGAACCCGCTCGCCTCGAGCTCCTTGACGGCTTGGGCGACCTTGTCCTTGTCTTCGACGTCGAGTTGGAGCAGGTGGATGCGGCCCTTGTTGGCCTCCTCGTTCGCGAGCGCCTGGAGGTCGCTCGCCGCCGAGGGGTTGCGCGCGGCGGCGACGACGCGGATCCTCGGATCCGACGCGAGCAGCGCCTTGCTGTAGCCCAGGCCGAGCCCGCGCGATGCGCCTGAGCCCAGCGAACGCAAGGGAACCGGGTCGTCAGCGCTGTCAAGGATCGTCGGGCAAAGAGTGGAGGCCCGCGCGCTCGCAGCGAGTCGAGCGAGCGGAGAGAGACGGTCAAGGGCGGTAATGAGAGGCGCGGCGCACCCGTGATGAGGTAGGTAAAGGTCGACATCGTGCAGTAGTGCCGAGTTGCAGAGAGGGAGAGAGCGAGCGAGGCGCCATTGAGGGCAGTCAGCAACTCGGGCGGGGGATCGGACGGCTGGCAGTCGCGTCGGAGAGAGGAGAGGCCGGTGGCCGAGGTCCCGGACAAGTGGGGGGGCGAGAGGGCGACTGGCTCGAGGCCACTGCCGAACCTGCTTTGCGACAGCACAGTACAGCCGACTACAACATCCACCCAATGAGAGGATCATCGAACACGCCCGTCCCGACCGCCCCGCCCGTCCACCCATCGCCCGCCAAAAGCCCGGGGAGCGCATCGAGGTTGAGCGGCAGGCCACTCCCGCCCGTGACGGGCGTCGTCGCCGGCAGCGGCGGCGAGTTGAGCGGCGTCGGTTGGTACGCCATGGCGAGCGAGTCGACGGCGGCCGTCGACGCGTAGGGCAGGAAGGCGGTCGCCGGCGGGGCCAGCGAGTCGTGCGCCGACGACAAGTACGGCTGCGCGTCGCTCGTAGCCGTCGCCGTCGCCGTCGAGGGCGCGCTGCCTCGCCGTGGGGACATCTGAGGCGTCGGATCCCCGCTCGAAGGTGCGATGCGCGACGCGCGGACCTTGCGCAGAAACGCGGCCTGCCCGCGAGCCGGGTGCACCGCGTTGGGCGCGACGGCTTCGAGGAGGTCGGCGCCGAGCTCGAGCAGCCTGCACAGCTTGTCATCGGGCGCCATGGCCTTTGGCGCGGTCGGCGAGGCGCCCGCGGCGAGGACCGAGAGGTCGCCGAATACGAGACCCTCCTCGGCAAGCTTGCTGAGGAAGATGAGCGGGTAGCTGAACATCTGCGAGGCGCATGAACGGGTCAGAAGGCGTGCCGGGACTGAACGGGTCTGGAAGGAACGGGGAGACGCACGACGCAGGTCAGGCTGTCGGTCGCCCACTTGCACAGCCCGACGACGCTCGGGTCCGGAACCAGCCTCGCTGGCGCCCTCGCCCAGTCGGTCTTGGTGCCCGGCACGCCCTCGCGCAAGTCCCTTCCTTCGACCGTCATGGCGAGGAGCATCTCCTCCGCCACCGCGACGGCGTGCACGATGTGAGCGCGCTCCTCGCCGCTCAGCGTGACGACCCCCGCCGCGCCCTCCTGGCCACCGACGCGAGCGCCCGCCGGAGCCGCCGCCGCCGCCGCATCGCGCTTCGCTCGCCACGCAGGCAGGAGGAAGCCGCGCACGACGAGGCGAGTGAAGCCCGCGTACGGGTAAAAGACGCTCCACCGCACGGCGTCGTCCGGCGCAGTTGCGGGCGTCAGGCGCGGCCGCCAGTACGCCGTCCAGTCCGCGAGAGCGTCGTCGAATTGGCGCAGCGTATCGCTCGAGGGGACGCCGCTCAGGGCGAAAGCCTCTGCGGCATGACTGACGAGCTCGACGCTCGCGGCGAGGCGGACGTCCGACGGCTGGCGAGCGAGGTGCGCAAAGAGGCGGGTCGTGCGGCACGCAGCTTGCGGGGTGAAGTTTGCACTTTTGCCGGATTGGAGAGCGCCCGTCAACTCGCGAAAGACGCAGTCGAGAAGCAGTCGTTCTTGCGACACGAGCGTGTCGGGAATAGGCGCGAGATGCTGGTTGGCGAACGCCTGGGCGAAGCTGCGGGGCCCGCGCCAAGAGAGGTCAGTCGATACAAGGCTGTTAGACAGCGCAACAGACAGACACGCACCTGTCAGCGATGGACGGGAGGCCAATGAAGGTCGACACGCGCGACACCAAGAGGCGCAACATCCAGCTCGCGCAAACATTCATTTTCGAGGCAGACTCGAAGCCGCTCGCGTCGGTGACGGCGCCGCACGCCTCGAGACGCGCGTACTGGACGGGTTTGAACATCATCAAGAGGTGGACAGCGCGCACAAAGTCGTGGTTGAGGTCGGTCGGCTGGGGGCAGAGGATCTGTGGCGCGAGGAGTGCGTCGACGAGGGACGAGACGGCGCAGTACCGGGCCAGGTGCGAGCGCGTGCGTGGGCGGTAGTAGAGCGAGACGAGGAGGATGGCGTGGAAGAGGAGCGGGGACCGCGCGCGGACGGCGAGGGGTTGCCTGTCGAGTGCGAGCGAGAGGAGCGCTGCCCAGGGCTGGATGTTGGCGAAGAAGATGCCGAACTCGTCTTCGCACTCCTCGAGCGTCATGATGCCGCGCTCGAGGACGTCGGGCGACGCGATGCTCCAGTCAGGTTTGAGCAGCTCCTGCGTCTGCAACGCCCCTTCGCGTTGGCGTTTGGCGGCGCCCGAAGCGAGGACGCTCGCAGCGCTCGCCTCGGCGAGCATGAGGGCGCTCATGGCGCTCGTCTCGTCCGCGGTGGCGCTAGGGGCCTCGTTTGACAGGAATGAGCCCCCTTGCAGCGGTGCGCTCGCCTCAGAGCTGTGCTGGCTCGCCTCTTGCGCGTTGACACGAGGCGACTCGGCCCCGTCCTGACGCGAGAGGACGGCGTCGAGCGTCGCCTGCAGCGCCTCGAGGCGCGTGTTGGCGCGCGCGAGTTGCTGAACGATGTCGGTAGCTTGCGCCGAGTCGAACGTGACGGCACCTGCCACGGCAGGAGTCGAGCCGCTCGCCTCGGGCTGGGAGGGGCGCGGAACGGAGGTGGACGACGAGGCGCGAGAGGGGCCCACGTTGGCGGACGGCGGGAAAACGCACTCGACGCCGCTCGTCGCACAACGGTGACAGGGCCCGGGCGGGCCGTCGCAGCGGCTGCACAAGGGGCCCGGGGGTTGATCAGCTCGAGCAGGGAGTCGAGTCAAAGGGGGACGCTGGACCGTACTGCTTGGCGCGGTGACATGCTGCACACGCTGCAGCTGACCTCCTGAGGCGCTTTGTGCGCACGGGCGGTGTGTCTTCGGCGGGCCTGCGGGTCGTGGCCATGGTGGGTCGAGTGCGGGGGCGAGCGGGAGGTGGTCGACGCGAGGGAGGGGGCACAGAGGGCGCGCGTCGTAACTCGCTGTGGTGCTACAAGCCTCTCGAGCTCAGCGAGATCAGCGCTAGGGAGGCGGGCGACCAAGCGAGCGGCGACCCCTACTCTAGTTGGCGCTCTTCCGCTCGCGACGTGACCGGCACCAAGGCTCACGCGCTCATGTGCACCTCGAAGCGACTCTTTGTACGCGACTCACAACGCTCGCTTTGCTCTTAACTGCCTGCGCTGCATGTCGCACTAGGTCCCGCCGCTCGCCACAGCGCCAGCGTCGTGACGGCCCGACTTCAGCTTCTCGCTCCGCAACGTCTCGGTCTCCCTCGGGCGTCTCCTGTTGCGCGCCTCCTCTCAGGAACGCTCTCAGGAGATGGAGAAAGCCCCTGTCCTTTACCTCCGACGCCGACCGGTGCGGACGATGGGAACGTTCGTCCGTACGCGGCGCTTGAACGACCCTGGTCGCTCGTGCCCTTTCTCGCACGCGTTGCTTCCCGTCTCGAGGTCTCCTCGCTTCCTCGGCAGGGCGCCTGGCAACGATGAGGCTCACAGATCTCGTCGCCTGCGCCATCAAGGTGCATCGCTTCCTCGTGGACTATGGTAATTGCGTGACGTCGAGCCAGCACCTATTCGTCGGTGCGTGTCCGTTGGCGCTCGCCAGAATGAGCCCAAGCTGACGTCCGCTCCAGGCCGAGCTGCGGTGGCTCTCCATCTACAAAGCCTCAGCGACAAACTCGCGCACCGAAGCTTGCCGGCGTGTCCACCTGTCGAGCTCTTCCTGGACCGCGAGCGGGACGACGCACTCGTGAGCTCCGTCGCCAGCAGGCCGTGAGACTGATTTGGCTGATCACACCCATACAGAGCGTTCTAGTCTCCGTCGACAGACTCACTCTCATGGACGCCGTATTTCACAGAATGGCGCGGACAGCGGGCTTTTCGAGCCAAAAAAGTCGGGGCAACTGCGGCGGTCTTGCAAGTCTTCCCCTCTTTCTCTGTCTTGACACTCGGATCTGGCTCACCTGTGAACCAGTGCAGGTCTTCAACGTCCACCTCTCACCACTGTGAGCCTCGTCACCGTCTCGCGGCTGTCGAGGGTGCGCTGACATTCGTCGCTGTCGCTCAAGCATTCAGTTCTCGGTCGAATTTGTCGAAGACGAAGAGCTCTACGTCGGTACCGCTCGGTCCTATGCAGACATTACCGACGTCTACGGCGGGCGGACGGTCCAGGTGCCGACGACGGTGCTCGTCGACGTCCTCGCCAAGGCCGTCGACGCCTGGCTCATGCGACTGGCACGCAACGAGTCCGCCCCTCCGAGGCTGCTCGAGAAGCTGCGTACGCTGGCGTACGCGCAGTCTTTCGTCGAGCGGTTGGGCCTCAGGGGGCTCCTGGGACTCGGCGCAACCGCCTGGGCTCGTCGCATGCCCTTCCTCGTCCACGAGGACAAGTACCGCGCGACGGCGACCCTGCTTGTCCGCCTCATGCCTGTCTCGGTGGCTCGCATGGCCGAGGCCAACACGCTGGAGGAGGGCTACCCGCTCGGCACGCCCGCCTTTGCGCTGACCCAGGGCGAGTGGGCGGCCGCGTTGGGCCTGATCATCGCACGCTACCATGTACGTCGGTTTGTTCTATACCGAGTGACGACCTACGCTGACTCTCCCGGTCGCGCAGGACCGCTTCCCCTGGGAAGCTTAGAGGGCCGCTGGCGCAGTCGTCTTTGCGCCCACGTCCGCTCGCTCCTCCTAGATTAGACGCGCGCAACTCCACATACCTGCATTCGTCTCAATACGACGCTTCAACTCTCGCGCGCCTCGGATGGCCCTGCACGAGAGAGCCAGGATGAGAGCGCGCCCTGCTTGCGAAGGGCGTGTACGCCTCCTTCGCCTCTGCCAGGCTGCACTCTCGTGGCCCAGTCATACGCGGCACACAGTGGTGAGAGCTCCTTTGCAGGTCCCGACTAGGAGAAGACGGCCCTCGTCTGGCCGTTCTCGCGCCGCTCGGGCTGGAAGGGCGACTTGGCGAGCGAGTGCTGCGGCCCGGCCGCGCCGGTGCTTGTCCAGAACGCACGTGACGCACTCAAGGCTCCGTGCGGATGGTTGGTGCGCTGTCAAGTCGGTAGGAGAGCACCGTCAGCGCCGGCCCGACGGGTTAGAGAGCGAAAGCGCTGGAGAGTGGGCCCGCACCATCCACTGCGAGTCAGGCAAGATGAGTGGCGGTGTTTGTCAAGGGCTCATGAAGCGAGTCGAACGCACCTTGAGCTTGGTGTGCAGGCACTGGATGAGCTCAGAGTACTGCGAGTGAAGGTCGGGCCAGGCGAGGTGGGCAGGGATGGGCTGGCGGTGATGATACTCCCAGTCTGCCGCGTTGACAGAGAGCTCCACTTCACCGAGTAGTGTGATCCACCCGTCCATGGTGACAAGGCCCTCGCGCGAGTTGAGCATGGCTCCAAGGGCATGCTGGACCGAGGCCTGAACGGCAGCCTCGACGTCGACGTGGCCCCTGAGGTCGGCAGCCACCTCGCCGCGCCCGACAAGCCACGCACAACGCATGATCCTCATGGCTGCGTAGCGGCCTTCTTCATCCGCTCGCGCCCCGAGCCCGAGCTGCTCGACAACGACTGCCGCCCAATTGAGGAAGTGAACGTTGCGATGCCTGTCCTGGCGGTCCTCAGAGTTCACCGAGCTGACGAGGACAGGGTTGAGAACCGCTCTGCCGAGGAGCGGGCTGGCGACTTGGAGGTGTCCGGGGAGGGCGTCGACGGGGTGAGGAACCACGGCCGCCGAGCTGACGAGCTTGAGGTGGCCTCGGTAATGGACACCGTCGAGTTCGCAGGGGAAAATGCTTGCCTGTGAGGACCTTGAGTCAGCTAGTGAGACGGGACAAGAAGCGTGAAAGAGCGCACATGGAATGGGCCAGAGAGGTGCGGGGAGTGTCCGGAGAGGCTTTGCTGAAGAGCCGTGGCAGCTTGCTGGTTGAGGTCGTATGAGACGTGTATGATGATTGGCTGTGCATCAAGGGGGAAGGTGAGCCTGGCAAGGCGAGGGCAAGGCGGGGAACTGGAAGAACGAACGCACGGCCTCGGACGTCGGCACCGGCGCGTCGACGAGCCAGTCAGCGAGCGGCTTCGAATCGAGTAACGCAGCCAAGCCTGCCGAGATAGAGTCAAGTCAGCTCGGCGTCAAACCAAAGAGAGGGGGACAGAGGAAGGACGCGCACCGCCGAGGACGAACACCCTGCCCGGCCACCGGTCTTGCAGCGGGAAGAGCACCTCGTGCGCAGCCAAGGTGGCGCTCTCCTCTGCATTCCAGGACGTCTGTGGAGCGAGAGCCATGTCGTGGAGAGCTGAGAGAGAAAGAGCGAGACGAGCGGTGCGTCGGCGACAGTGGGCGCGGACACGGAGGTGCGAGCCCGTCGTCACAAGTCCGTGGACGCAGGCACCTCCTCCGTGGAGGCACGGCGTACGTTGAAGAGGACAGGGGCTCAGGTGACCAGGTGGCTCAGGGGTCAGGTTCGTCACAATCGGCCGAGAGGCGGCAACAGGACATCGCGTGGGCTCGAGCGGGGCCTTGAGACGCACCCAACGAGCGTCGTCCGCTCTCCAGACTCCTGCCCTGCCTGACGCCCGTGGGCGGCTCACAGATTCACCCTTGCGCTCGTCGCGCACGGGGTTGCGCGCCGAGCTGCGCGCGAGCGAGCTGTTTCTCGACTTGGGAAGGCCGACCGGCGCCGCAGCCTGAGCTCGCTCTCCGGCCTCGCACAGACTGCCCCACGCGCAGAGACTCCCAAAGACAGCCACGATGTCTGCACGTGGGCAAGTCTAGGCAAAGACGGCCCGGCTATCGCCCCTCGTGCGCTGCGCAGGCTCGAACGACGACTTGGCGAGCGAGAGCTGGTCAGCGGCCATGACCATCTGCAGCGCCTCGTGGCTGCTTGTGACGCCGTGCGCAAAGTGCCTGCTCTGTAGAGACAAAAGGGGGGCAGAGCAGAAGGGTGTCAGTCTCGGACAGCGTCATCGGGTGGGGCGGAGGAGGAGAGGGAACCGAGGTCGCACGAATTGCTGCAGGTCGGTGCGTGTCAGTACCAGTACGGGGTGCCTCGTCAACGCCAGAAACAGGGGTGCGCACATCGAGGACGTGTCCTATCGCGAGCTGCACCTCGCGGTACTCCTCGTACAGACCAGCCGTCGTTGCCACGTGGGGCAAGCGCGTCGTCTCCCAGTGCACAGCCTTGCCGACAAAGACCTCATCCGAAAACCTATGCTGCCACGTGCGGATGACGGTATCGCCCCGTTCCGAGCCGAGCATCTCCCGGAGAGCGTGCAGGAGCCCGCGCTGCGCCGCCGCCCGCTCGCTCTCGAGCCGGTCCCGGGCACCCCTTGCCGAAGACGCAGCGACGCCGACGCGCCACGCGTACCGGATGGCGCTCAGTGCGGCGTGGAACGCGTCGTCGTTGGTGCTGGTGGCCCCGAGGACGAGCTGCTCGGCAATGAGCGCGCACCACGTGAGGCACTTCGTGTGGACGGTGCTCGACTGCACCGTGCTCACGAGGGCCTTGTCGGTGATGATGCTCGGCGCGCCGGGTAAACCAAGGATCCGGACGTGGCCCAAGGTCCCGACGCCGTGCACGGTGCAGAGGAAAGTGCTCGTCTGCGCACGGAAAGGGTCAGGGCGCAGTCCGAGGCTTGTGGTGAGCAGATCACGCACGTGGAAGGGGCTGTCAGGGGCGCTCGGGCCCCACAAGGCCTGCTGAAGGTCGCCCGGGCGTACGAACCGCGACGGCACCATGTCGAAGACGATGGGCTGCAAGCTCGCCGAGAGGGTCAGCTTGGCCACGGCTCGAATGGGAAAAAGGGAAGCCACGCACAGCATCGCTGGTGCAGAATGCAGTTTGCGGGAGCAGGTCCGCCAGTTTCGGGCCGTGCTGACCGGCGAGGCTGGCGGCAGCGTCCACCGAGTGCGCATACATGTCGAGAGACTGCAGGCCTGCGTACGCAAGCTCCAGTCAGCGTGCTGCACGCTCGCGAGAGGGAGGAGCCGACGCACCGCCAAGGACGAAGACGTCGTGCGGCCGCACTCGGCGCAGCTTGACGAGCACGTCAGCGAGCGCGACGAGCAAGCTCTGTCGAGCGGTCCATGACAGGCCGCCGTGTGACATGTCGAGCGGGGGCAGCGAGGACCGAGAAGCAGGAAGAGACGGAGGCGCGAGTCTGGGGAGTGCGAGCGCGAGGAGGGCGCGAGCGGAGGGCGGACAGGAGACGCCGCGTGCCGAGGTCCGCGGACGGTCCGATCGTGTCCGTGCGAGATTGACGAGACATTCAGGAGGCGCATCGAGAGGAGGGCCGAGCGAGCCGAGGCCGAGCGGGGGAACGAGACTCGCACGAGAAGGCCCCCTCTCCCCTTTTCATCGACCTGCTTATTCCTCCATTTCTCTTCCCCACCTCGTTTCCACCCTCTCTACGCCCTCACGCCCTCATCCCACCCGAGCGCCCTCGCCCACCTCTCCAAGCGCCTCACGAGGGCCCTCCTCTCGCGCTCGCCCCCCGCGGCCGCGTCGCGCTCGACGGCCCTCACGTCATCGAGGAACGCGGCGCGGAGCTGCGAGTCGCGCTGGGGGAAGAGCGGGCCGTGCGCGTAAGTGCGGAGGGTTGAGAGCGACAGGACGAGGTTGCCTTGCGTGAGGGCGGCGGTCGGGGAGTGGGAGGGGGTGGGGGAGGGGGAGGGGGACGAGGAGGTGCGCGGGCGGGCGAGCGAGGCGGAGGTAAGGGCGCGCTGAGAGGAGCGGGGAGGCGAGAGGAGGAGGTCGAGCTGCCTGGAGACGGGGAAGATGGAGCGCGAGCGTGAGCCGGTGCCATCACTGCGCGGTCACACGGCGAGAGAGACTTAACGCACCTCAGCGTCATCCAGCACCTCCTCTTGCCCTCGTTCCTCCTCTTCCTCCCCCCGTCAGTCCTCGTCAACCCGCGGACCCACCTCCCCAGGACAGCGAGCACGAGCATGCTCGGCGCGACGCCGACAAAGCCAAACGTCAGCTGCTGGCTCTTGAGCATCTTCTCGATGCCGTCCATGGCGAGGGCAACGTCGACCTTGACCTTCTGGACCTGGATGAGGAGCGTCCGGATGAGGGAGCCGCCGACGGCGGAGCGGATCGGGGCCTGCGGTTGTGGACGCGGCTCGGGTGAGCTCGGTGGGCGCATGGGAGACACACCTCCTCTACGAGAGAGAGAGAGAGAGAGAGAGAGTCAGCCCGCACCTTGATGTCCTTCTCCCACGCCCTGAGCACAGCCGTCAAGTCCCCCGCCCTGACCCTCTCCCTCAAGCTCTCCAACTCGCCCCCCGACAGGCCGTACTCGTCCCTCGCAAAGTCCACCACCATCCTCTCCAAGCTGTCGCGGTCGCTCGCGAGGCTCTCCCTCCCCAACAGCGCGACCCCCGCCCCGCCGTCCTCCCCCCCGCGCACCGTCTCGAGTATCTTCCTCACGGGCTCGACAACCCAGTCGACGACGAACCCCCTCGCCGTCTCTGCCGCCTCTCGCGCATACAGCACGAGGGCGTCCCGCCGTGCGTAGACGAAGCGGCCGACGAGGGCCGTCCCGAGCGGGAGGGCGACGAGGGCGGGCCACGCGCGCGTGAGGGCGCCCGGGCGCGAGAGGCGCGACGAGGTGAGGGCTTGGGAGCGCAGGTGCGAGGGGAGGGTCTGGGAGAGGAGGAACGAGAGCGCGTGGGCGAGGTCGGAGGGGGTGCGGGGCGGGCCGGAGAGGGACGAGAGGGCCGGGGTGGAGGTGGAGGAGGAGGAGGAGGAGGAGGAGGAGGAGGACGAGGACGAGGGGAGGGTCAGGACGAGGTCGAGGTGCACGAGGGTCTGCCACGTTGCGGCGCGGACGTCCTGCAGCGAGAGGGGCGCGGGGCCTCCGTCGTCGTCGTAGGCGCGTTGGCTCGGGTCGGCCGGAGCAGTGCCGGCGGTGGCGGCTGCCGCGCGCGAGGTCGAGAAGAGCTGCGCGAGCCCAGGAGGCTGACGCAGTTCCTTGCGACCCTCGGCGGCGGCGCCTCCCTCCTCTGCGCCGCCCTCCCCCTCGTCGTCGCCGTCGCCGTCGCCAAGGAGCTTATCGCCGACGTCGCTCTGCGTCGCAGCGAGCGTCAGCTCGCCGATGCGGAGGGCGAGCTCGTCGCGCGCCCTGCGGATCGCGGCGCGGCGGTGGGCGATCTCCTGGCGGGTGAGGGCGAGGGGCGACAGCGTGAGGAAGACGAGCGAGCGTGCGGCGTGGCGCGTGAGGCGGGTCGCGCTCTGAAGCGAGAGGGCCGAGGGGGCGAGGGACGCCGGGGTGCGGGCTGGAGAGGGAGAGGGAGGGTCGAGGTCCGAGTGGTCGAAGGCGGCGAGGGAGGGGAGGCCCGAGGTCTGGGCGAGGTGGGGGAAGACGGACGCGAGGAAGAGCGAGGGCGGGAGTGCGCGGCGCCACGTGTTGAGGTCGAGGAGGGACGGGCGCGCTCGGTCGTCGTGACGGTCGTCAGTAGTGGGCGCGGCGGTGAGTTTGCGCAGGCGGGTGAGGGTGACGGTCGAGAGGGCGAGGGCGCGAGTCGGGGTGGTCTGGACGAGGTACAGGGCGGCGTTCCACGGGTCCGACTCGAGCGAGGCCCAGTAGTCGTCGTCGTGGTCGAGTTGCTGAGCGAGGTCGATCAAGGTGCGCAGGACGAGGCCGTAGGCGTGGATGGCGAGCTGGGCGAGCGTGACGAGTTCGACCGTCTCTGTCTGTGGGGACAAGGGGGTGGCGGCTGCGCCCTGGAATTGGGGGAAGGCGTCGTCGACGAGGCGGCACAGGTCGTGGGCCGAGAGCAAGGGGGCCGAGGGCGCCCCACCTGGCAGGGTCGAGGTCGAGTGGGGCGCGTGGGGCGAGTGCGAGGTGCGGAGGCGTGCGAGGACGTGCCTGAGTTGGTCCTCTCGGTGGTCGATCTGGTCCTGGGTTTGCCGAGTCGGGACGGGGAGGGTGGAGGGGGAAGGGGAGGGGGAAGGGGAGGGAGAGGGGGACGAGACGAGGGCGGGGGCCAAGGCGGTGAGGGCGTGGCTCAGGTGGGCGGTGAGTTCGCCTGCGTAGGTGGCCATGGTGGGGGTTGTTGGGCTGCCTGCCTGCACAGCCAGCGGTGGTGACGAGGGAGCAGACCAGAGGCAGCGTCACCTCGAGGGAGCGAGCGTCTCCTTCGTCCCGCGTGCTCACTCGCCCTTGGACTCACCCAAGAGTGTCGACCCTCGCCATGAGTGCCCACAAGTCGTTGCAGCTACACGCCCTCCCAGGCTCCCCCAAACACGACCTCGCCTCGCTCGACCCCGACTCGCTCGGTCCGTCCCACCCCTCTCTCACCTCTCACCTCTCTCCTCTCTCCGCTCCCCTCCCCCTCTGAGCCTGACCCTCGCACCCCTGGGTCCCAGTCGCAGCGTCGTACCTCCAGCTCCTCCACCCGGGCAACTGGGCCCTCGTGTCGACCCCAGACCCGGGCTCGTCCTCGTCGCCCTCTCAGCCCGTCCTCCACTCGGTCAACAGCGGCGGCGACACCTGGACCGGGTCCGCCATCCTCCACCACCTCGTCGAGACCACCCCACTCCAACTCCCGCACCTCGACCCCAACGCGCGCGCAGACGCCCGCGCCCTGCACGCCCTCCTCGACGCCTCGCTCCTCCCGCTCGTCCTCCACTCGCTCTACTCGCTGCCCCACAACTGGGCCTTTGTCCGCTCCCTCCTCGTCCCCTCGCTCCCCTTCCCGACCGCCTTCACCCGCCCCAACGCCCTCCGCACAGCCGCGCGCGACACGGTCGACGCGACCCACCCGGGCTGGTGGGGGCTCGGCGGCGAGGCCGACGCCGAGGCCGACGAGGAGCGCAGGCGCAAGAAGGCCCTCCTCGAGACGGGCATCGAGGGCATCAAGGAGAGGGGGGACCTCGCGAGGAGGGACGGCAAGGAGCGCGTCAAGAAGACGTTCGGAGAGGGCAAGGTGCGCTCCATTCATTCGTCGTCATCGTCGAGACCTCGTGTCGTCTCTTTGCCGGCGCGACTGACAAGACAGGCGCTCTCGTACGCAGATCGTCGCCGCCGCGCGCGAGCTCTTCACGGCGCTCGAGTCAACCCTGGCCTCATCGTCGACCCCCTTCTTCTTCTCTTCGCCCGCGTACGTGGCGTGGCCCTCTTTCTCCCTCCTCTCCTCCTCTCCTCCTCTCCTCCTCTCCTCCACCTCCTCCCGCCGCCTCCTTCCCCTTGCCCTTGCCCTTCGCATCCGCCTTCTTCT